>JAQFZC010000856.1:0-38729 GCA_034695205.1 Dicyrtoma fusca | reverse complement strand
CTCTCTTTCATTTAACCCGATGAACAAATATGGGCGTCCATCAGTATATACCTAAACATGCATCCCATATATCGTAATTTCGTAATTATATTATTAGAACTGAATGACTCGACAAGTGTTACATCCAACAATGTAAAGTTCATATTTTGTGTATACATATTTCAGAATGCCTTCATAGGTTCTTACGCACGTCCGTACACTGGTACATAACATTTAACACCTCTTGCATCCGTGCCGTTTTGGGGCCAGCAGCTCAGAGCTAAATATGCCGGTGTCGGTATCATAACAGTAATAATACATATTAATAATGCGCGGTTTCAGATAAGTAGAAGCATAATGGCTGTCGGTTTTAAACTTTGCTACTTCTGCTCGTTAGCACGTCAATTTTCAAACAGACGGATACGCAACAGAGGCGGCACGAAACAACAATATTAGTCAAGGAGTGAGCAAATGACACTTGACAGCAAGGATTATTCCTCTTAACGTCCAATTTTAGATCATAAGACTTCTGCGGAGGCATAAAGTTTGTCACAGGGAAAGAAGTGAGAAGAACTGTCATCATTTGAGACTTAACTTATTGTTTTTTTTGGGGGGTACGGGAAGTGTGAAGTGCATGTAGTAGATGCTCAAAATCCATGATTTGGCTTAAACTAGAGGAACCGCCGCGTGTCACTTACTGTCAGCTCATTCACACGGATTTCATCCACACCACCAAATATCCCCCGGTATGTCTCTGTAGTAGGTATAGATTCTTGAGTATTTGGAATCGAAATAATAGTTTTTGACATCAATCAATCATTCCCGAAAACAGCGGAGGCGTGAACTTGTACAAATAATCCGATTATCTTCATACTTGGATATTTCCAACACGTCTTTCTCTCTTTATCAACTCTGGCTGGCGGCTCATGGTAGGTATACTTTGTATTTGTACTGGAAATGAGTCGTCATGCCCCGAATTGTATTGTACTCCATTAAATAATAAACGTCAAGTCCAACCTTTGCTGCCTTTGATTTGAAAACATTAAACCTGTATAGTTATATATGTATGTAGCTTCATTCACAAAATTTAGAAAATATCGGCGTGGATGGAATTCCAATTGCATATTCTTGCTTCATTCCTTACCTATCAGTACACCTACAATTACGACAATAGTGCTACTCACCAGTGCGTATAATCATTTAATAATAATATTGAAGTTTCCGTTTCCAATAATTTGGGCTAAACTACTGCCCTCTTCTATAATATACATACAATATTAATATTTTGAATAGTTTCCTTTTATTAGTAATGGACGCCTACATTTCCTATACTAATTACAGTCGCTTAGGTGTATGATAAGTATCTCGAATATCTTGCACATGCTGTTGGAAGGAGAGAAACAAGCCCGGCCATCTCCCATGCTATGTGAAAGCTACACAGTAAAAACTGTATATATTCTGTAATCCCTCTAATAATTTTCCAAAGTCATATTCGCGGTCACAATAACAAGAGCGTCAAAGAGGACACCTAAAGACTACTTGAGTAATGCAACCCTATTTGTTAATATTAAATCTTACAGTTGCCTAATCGCACGCACAAAGGCCCCCGACCTACACTACTACAAAGTTACAATGACTGTCCACAGACAACGACAAGGTGACTGAAAGAAAAATAGAAGGATTATGATTAGCTAGGTTGGTTTGCATGCTGGCTTGCTAGTAGGTACTATAGTGGGTACGACACGATAACTGATGTTGATGTTGGGCCGCTATTATTAGAATCAAAATATATTCTTCCAGCTACAGCCAACACGACCCTGCACAAGAGAGAAAAACCAAACGGCTAGCCGGCAAGTACATACATAAGTAGGTAGGTAAGTACAAAATAAAAAGGACGATTCGATGAGGAAGTCTACATAATTTAGATTTATCGTATTTCCCTGTACTCAGGTTATAAATGCCTGGACACGTATAATGCGCTCGAGCTATAAAACCTACGCTTTAGGACAATGTCAATCGTCCTAATGGCATATTTATGCCAAAACACCCGCACATTGCATTGCTCACTCCCATTCATTGCCAACAATGACCAGAGAGTCTGAATGAAATGAAAGCTACACGGTAAATGGAGGCAAGAAGAAGAAACAACCAAACCAAGTTCATGTTCTCAATCGGGTGCAAATATAAGGCTTTGCTGTCCTTCTCTGTAGTCTGTACGTGTACATTACAGGTATCATCCGGGTCCAGTTTGGCCTTAGCTGCAGAGCTGTGTAGTCTACATATGTACTAACTATTCTTGTGGGCTTGCTTCTACATTATTTTGTATATGAAAGAGGAAGAGAAGAGACGCAATTCAAACACCGCTTTTCATTAAAGTATCTTCTATTGAAAACCGGGAGGTCGTCCGCCTGTCGCCCACGTTTAACAAACTTTTTGTATGGTTACTTAAGCATTATTACTACTACTATTTACATTTATTGTAGTTACTGCCCTATTATTATTCAGTCAAACACTTTTCAAATGCATTCTTAACTATTCTACCATTCAAGCGGGGCTTACTCACGCGTAGTTATGAATGTACCTACCTACATATATTTAGTAACTCTGAAATGAAACTTCTATCGTCTAGCAGATTGTTACCACAAAGCTCTTATGGAGATATGGCCCACTCTTACTATAAATCACTATTGGGCTAACCATGGAGCTTCGGGGGACTGGAATAGTAACTAGCTAATAATATGTGAACGTCAACTGGGCTTCCTGGGTATAGAACACATTGGAATAGAAGTACTAATACGTTTTGGGGTATTTGGCTGATCGATTTGCGATATACCTACGAGAACGAAGGCCTGTAGGCAAGTATAAATATAAGCAATCAAATAATCGATTTAATAAATTGACTACTGTGTCAATATTAGTTTGACGGCATTCTAAACCTTATGATAATAAATTACAACAGCTAACAGCTAACACCAAAAAAATCTGCTTGCAAGAATGGAATTAGGAATACTTCACTTGGTAGGATTTGTTTCCTGCTTAAGTAATTTATACAGATAACATACAATTATCTACCAAGCCAGTACAGTGGAGTTGTAGCTTTTCTATCTTCATCACACTGAATTTTAATTAGCATTTTTCCTACAACGTCCTTAACTGTTAGCGTTCTTTGTATTTTATGTATGTACCTAAGTGTGCCCAGTTTGGAAAGAGTGAGCAGACACTACTATGCCAAGCAAGAGTATCAATAAAATACAGACACAGGATTAAACAGGTGAAGTGATCGAGTCTTGAAGTCAAAATTGCAGCGTGCTGCACTGGGTTTAGTTGGGTTCAAAATTACCGGAAATCAACAGGTTTCTATCATGCTGGCAAAAAGTTGGAAGTTGTTGCAACAGGTGTGCAATTCTAATGAATTTGTTTGGCTGGAATTTTAATAATGCAAGTCCTTTGAAGGTTGATGCTGAAAGCTAAGAATGTTCTTTTTTTGCTTGCTACTTTTTTATTCCAACTTTTGAATTTTTTTATTGTGTTTCAAAATTTTGTATATTATTACAACTCTTTTAGACACTTTAAAGAAGATATCTATCTCTTAAAACTATACAGGCTAGTCGTTATCTCGTTGCTATAAGACATGAACAGAATTACATAGGCTTCTTGAACTTGCTGCTAGTAAATCCATAAAATATCATCAACCCATATTCGTGTGGCTGTGGCACATGTTTGTACAAACATCATAATAATTATGTATACTGAGAAAATCTTCGATTACTTTCTCACTGGTACAGGTAGGGGAGTACATATACGATTAGGTGCTGATTTAAAATATTAAAACACTACGATTTCAGGTAGGTGCCCCGATATTGATAAATTTTAGAAGAAATTCGTGATACCATTAAATATCGTTGTTCGTTTTTTACCAATGTCTAAACCAGGTATGATTTTTTAGTACGTTTGCTAGTACTTATGTAAGCAAAAGTTCGTGCACTAAGCTCAGCCAGCGTGTGCCTGCACTCCATCTTCTCTTTGTGTAACTTGTCCACTTTTTATTGTCCTCTGTTCCTGTGTCTGGCTGTTTATTGTTCGGACAGGTGTGTCCAGCCTGTCACCTACCATAGCTGAAATTCAGAAAAATAAAACCCCCAGGATAATAATAATAATAGCAATAGCCTACCAAAGATAATGTATCTAGGTTCGTATTATGACTAATGATCTCGGCACAAGTTTGACACAATGTAATGTCTTCCCTACACTCTTATTCTAATTTAATAAGTACCCAAACAAATAATATCTTACCATTTTCGAATAACGCTGTTGACTTGAGTATACATCTCGAATGCTCTCTACTAAAGAAACCTCTTCTACCTGGTTTTAATATTGGCCTTACATGCTCTCTACCAGAAATACCTCCTCTACCTACTAACAAGCTAAGATACACAATGGCCCACAACCCCGAGTCAAAACAAAACTATTTTGGTAGTTGATCTCACGCTAGTGACCGCTAGTGACCATAAACCTGATACCACTTTTTCGTCGTCTCAACGCAAAAAAAATTAATTTTAGGACTTTCAAGTTGCGACAAAATCAATGGTGTTTGAGATGGAAATTTTAAATGAACCAAAACGAACCCCAAGGGACCCACATGTAACATTTCAAATACACTAAAATATTCAAAATTGCCAATTGTTAACAATTTATGAATTTTGTATTGTTTTACACTTACAACATACATACATACATCACACATTATAGAATAAACATATATATGACGCGTTTAACTAACGCGTTTAACTGACCTCTACTGGTACATCGTTTAGCTCAGGTCCTTTTAAACACACAAATAACACAAATAAATGTTCTTGTTTATGCGTAAGTCCTACGCTTCGGAACCACAATGCTAAAATTATTTTGTTTGTAAAATAGTACGGCTTCTTGAAATGTTTTTGAACCCCCTACGTCCTACCCTCTGGTCCTCTTAAAAAATATAGGACAATTTCTAGATGCTGGCAGTATTTGCTTTTAGCTGTTGTCACTTTTACATTCACTTACAGTTTCAATAGTAATTAGTTTTGTATCGCCACAACATTATTATTCTAGTTGAATGAACTGTAGATATAGAGAACAGACAGACGTCAAATCATATTTTTGATTCAATAAAATAAACAAGTGGGGCTTCGTTGCGATCTATAATCGCATTTAGGAAATACGTTTAATATAAGATTCCAAGGCAGAAAAATGAAAAACAATCAATAATTAATGTCAATGATTAGTAGGTGCTGATGATCCGTAACAAGGGCCGCCACAATCGTATTCATCTTTATTGGATTTTATTTTCATTTCCTCCGGTTCGTGTTCCTTGGGTGTCAGTATAGTAGTTTAGACATCACAAAAAATACAAATACAAATGATAAAAGGTAAAGGCACAATAAACCGTCTTCTAGGAATGATATAACGTTTTTTTGTTTTCAAAAATGGCTGCTATTCAAACGGTCCATTAATCCAAAGAACATGCCAAGCTTTCTCATTCAAATAATTCATTATTGATCCAATGAAATCTGGACCTGGATGGACTTTGAGTTAAAAATATATATCCATGCAACCAAATAAGAGTAGGTACATATGTCTATAACAATTCTTCATTCTGAACTCACAACTAAAATACAACGTCCTAGCCCGTGCTTTCTTCCAACACAGAGTAGATATTGGCAGTTAACGATGACGGAATCGTCGTGGATACAGGTAACCTCTAGTAAGTAATATTTAACTTTTTAAACTAATACTGAGATACAGACATTCCAGTTATAAGTTATACATCCTGCTACATTGAGGATTGTTCATCTACTTTCAGCGAAGTGTACTTACTTCCTTGGTGAAGGCAGCAAGGCTGTACTGTCCGAAATAAAATGTAGAAAACCAATATTTCCAAAGCTGGACGTATGGCTAGACGGCTAAAATCTAAAGACGGGTCTAAGATGCTCACATGTCTAGTGTCTCGTAGTTTAAAATATAGTTTCAATGACTGATCACTCACTTGCCCTTCCAGTTTCAGTAGAGAGGAGTCTTGTAAAATGTCAACAGAAAAATAAAACGGATCGTCTTTAAATTGCATTAAAAGTGAAAGGGGATTTTTTAAAAACCTACTTAAACACACAAACCGGTTCGTTTGACTTTTCCTTTCTACTATACCTCCTTTTTCTATCTATTAAATGTGGATACCTTATTGTGATAGCACAAGCTTAAGATCAGTATGCATTTTGCTCGTCATTATAGTGTTTCTCCATTAAAATAAAAAAGAAGTGCATAGGAGCCGGCAAAACTCTGTCATCTGTGTGTTTTAGACTCAAAAGTATTTCCTTACACAATATTTTCGTACAAAATTACTGTTTAAAAGGAAGTAAGGAAGATATTTTTAAGCGTAGACATACATACTACATATGTACATATACGATAAGCACCTTTGAAAATCACGTAGGTACTCAAATTCTGTGTACATATATACCTAGGTGCATGGGCTTCAGTTAAGCATTGTGTAATGGAGTTTTTCGACTTTGCATATGTACGTTTGCTTTAATTTTCTATCATCAGTCATATTTTAATTTTACTTACTGTTCAATCTAAATTTGTAAATCATGGTTACGCTCTGCAATGCTACACACATTACGAGCAACCAGAAACATGTGACTTATCCAGACGTAAACTCTAAAAATTGAAGAAGGCTTTCAGAGGAAATACATAAGCGTCTACTAAATGTTTAGAAGAGCATCAAAACACTTGAGCTTACTTGATGGATTGATCGACAAATAGCCCAGACCTCATTTTATGTTGATCTTTCCTCGAATTTCTTCTCCGTCAGTCTCAGTCCCTAACTCTATGACTCAAGTTCCCGTTCAAATAGCCCCTGAAAAATTATTTCCTATCGACCAGTCCCTACACTTCTTACTATATGAGAAGGATGCATGTAACATTTAGAAACTGTGTACATATACAGAGCTATGTATTCGAATACGATGGACAATATAAATTCCCATTCCCCCACTCAATTTTGACTTAAACTTTTGGTACTTACTTCATTCTCGATCGCTCCGCAGTCCGTACCAAAACTAATACCACATTTACAATATCTATTCACTGCCATTGCCATTGAACTCTATACTGTATAAACATAGTTTACTTTTCCTTTCTCGTTCGAGCAGAGTAGACTGATTTGTGGTCTTCCAGAATTTCCCCATAAAAAGTGTTTGTGTACTGAATGGCCAGACGTCTTAGAATATTCCCTTTTACCTTTAGTGTAAATAAATAAGAACTCCATTTAAACTTGAACAAAACAGATAATAGCTTTTTATAGTTCAGTTCAAATAGGATAAAACGACGTGCTTACTCAACGAGATAGCTCCCAATTCCCTGTCTGCATCTTACACGGTCCTTAACCCATCCTTTCAGAGGTCTTCTGTCATTATACAATTATTTGGTGCTTTTATTTTAATTTTTTCCCGGCTTTCTGTACCAATAAATGTAGTATTTGTATTTGACACAATTTAATTGACAATACAAATAAACTGAAATTAACTCAATGAATTCCGAATTTTATTTTGGAAAACAAAGTAGACGTGGTGGATGGGGTATGGACATACTTGGGAAGGAATTGAAGTTCGAGGCTGAAACCTATTCAGGTCGAGCTCTCTGATATAAGAAAACAATGGACAGAGATCTGAACAATCAACAATGTAAATGCTGTCTCTTTGTCTTCCACGCCTGTCTGTGTCTTGACAGCACTTTTATTTGCTTCTTTTGACCCTTTCCCTTTTCCTTTTATTTGACATGTATGTAATTTCAATTCAAAAATTGTTTTTATTAAAACAGTGATGTGATATTTTCTTGGTTGTTTGAACAATCCTACGTTTCTTGAATACACATTCACGTTTCATTTAAAAAACGAAAGCCACTTCTTTTTTTTTTATCCTTCCACTACTTCTCCCCGTTTTATGTATGTACGTTATGTGACCATACTATTAATAGTTACGCAGTACATTTGATGGAAGCTGTAAGGGTATTTACGCTGTCAGGTATTTGAAAATGACCATGGGCTTCATCTCCTTCTGTTTCTGTCATGGGGGAATTGCCAAGCTGAATTTTAAGTTACAAACTGAAAATCTTTAACCACGATCTCTTGGCTGCACTGTGCACTCTGTATAATACCTATAACCTTCTTGTGAGGCTGAAAGTAAAATTCAATTTTGATTTCTATCTGACTCCCTCCTATGATGAGTTCGATGGATTTTGTTCGAGATTTACTCTAGCTATTAATTACGACACACTTTGACTCCTACACGGGACTCAATTCTGTTCAGATCATTTCCTGATTACTGAACAAAACACTAAACACCAACCAGTTAACCTTCCAGTCCTCCATCCCGCCTCGGTTTCACATTCCTTCTTCGTGTGTCTATACTCAACCTATTTAGTATTGAGTGTTTAGTACTAACCTGATTTTCTACTGTAAACCACAACCCTGGGATATGTACATATGATTGGAAACAATAAATTAAAAACTACAAATTACATATTTGACGATCGGATCTCTGGTCAAACTTCAAAGTACCTGCATACATACTATAGGTACTAAAGTTTTCAAAGTCAAAAGATAGACTACGGATGAATAGTTGTCAAAAGAAAAACACGCGGCCACAGAATTATTAACCAAATAAATTACTTTACTAGCATTCATCTTTGGCAGTCATTTTGAGTCTACTTCCCAATAAAATGGAATACTAGGGTCAGCTCACTCAGTTAGCAATCCATGGCTCACATTTACAGCTTTATGAGTCCTTTTTATTTGTACCATTCCTACAGTAATACCGAAACAATTTTTACAATTTGTGAACCAAACTACCGCTCTGCACTAACAAGCATGGGGGTACCGAACAGACACACTACATATTACATAGTTTTTAATTTATACATAGGATCCCAAATTACTATACCTATACTACTGAACTTTAGTTATAGAGAAAAACTAAAATTCATTTTAATGTTTCCACTTGAGTTTTTTCCCTCTTATTATGCATCACATGCCCAAGTGACTCAACAGTTATGGACGCAGCCCGACGGAAACTAACTTTGAAAAAGAGAACCGAAAGAATTCATTCTCCCAGCAACCTTTCTTAACTTGTCATCAACTCCTTTGAAATAGGAATAAAAATGAACTTTGAATACTAACACAGAAAATATGCTCCAAGTTTTTCCTCGACCCAAGTACAGTCATTGAGTACATAAATGTGTTTCTTTTTCAAGTCTAATAACACTAGTGAACCCTTTAATTATTAAATACATCATAAAAGCGAGAGTTTCTATTGCTCACAAACATGGCTAGAAGTTTCCGTTTCAAAGTTATTGACAAATGACAAAAGTATTAATATTAATGGATTGTATGCCATCCATGAGTTTCTTACTTTCAAATATGAAGCATTTTCTTTAAAATAGAATGTATGTATTTAACCGTGAATTGTACACTCTCAAATATAAGTGTGGTAGTTTTTATTTCTAATTATTTGTTACCTGTTTTGTTGTATTTTTACGAATACACTTTCGACTGTGATTGTGGATTTTCGAGTTTCGATGTTAGTGTTACCAAAAATTCTTACTATTAGACATGATTACACCCATAAACTAAATTTGTTTTGATTTTGTTTCCCATGTTTTTCAAAGCGAGTATTTTTTGATTACCTAATCTGGCAAATACTTTCAAAAAGGTTTATTTCTGGTAAAATCGAAATCGACCTATTTTGAATAATCGATCGTCTTTGGCCTTTAGCTCTCTTCAAATAGATGTACAACGTACGCCTAACCTAATTTAATACTATTAGGGAACTAACATGTTGAAGTTCAAGGAGATGTTTTTGTCATGCATTTGTGGATTCAGATTTTTTTGTTACAAGTAATAAAAGAATTTTAAAATCTAAAGGAGGTAAACATGGTTAAAACGGCTGAATACTAATGTGGCATACAAACATACGCACCAGATTCACTTAAAGGTTAATGATGATGGATGATTTTTCTTCCTTTCAAGTATGCTTTCTCAGGTTTAAATCCGGGTTGATCCTAAAGAAGTAAAAATGTCTGAATGAATTGTTGTATAAACTTTGTTTTATTTAACCAACAAAGCATTTAGAAAAGGGTGAAGTTTTCAAAAAAAAGCAGCCGTCATCATTAGCCATCACCAAAGTTTAACTCAAAGAAAGTAAATACGGATTGCAGCGTAGCCGTCAATGTATGAACGCCGAGTTAACCCATTTTACAAAATGCCAAAAGACTTTTTAACAAAAATAAGAGAAAAACTACCGTTATGGGAAAACAATTTTGCTAGCATATGTAAAACGGTGTATAATTTCATAGTTCAATTTACCACGGTTAGGCCGTAGTTCCTGGGCAAAAACATGCTTCCTTCCTGAATACCTTTGTGAATGAACGAATGAATGAGTGACTGAAGGAATGTATGTAGTACGACGCACTGGTCATCATTGCCCATTGGCCATCTTTCACTTACAATGTCACCGTGCTGAACTTGAGCTGAACTTGCAAGTAATTACATACGCGTTACATGCGCATCAAATGCAGCAAACACATGGTCAATACTTACGTAGCTATGTTATATTCAAAACACCCAACTTCTTAGCAATTCCAAAAGCAGACCAGACTCGATAACCTGCAACAATTTTAGTAGAATGCATTGTCTATAGTCACAGAACATTCAGGGAATCTTGTAAATAATAACGTCTACACACCCGATCACAGTCACACCACTGCACTGCATTGTTAGACTGCAGATTTTTAGTAAATAATACCGGAAAAAACAAATATGGTAGTAACCACAAGATTTGGACACCTATTCAAGCTCAATAGAACTTTTAGAAAACGTGTATGCTCGCTCCAGTGCAGTGTGCAGTGCAGTCCCGTCTCCCTGACCCACCTAATATTCGACCATACATACATATGGTAGGTAGGTAGATCAATTTTGATAAATGCGTACGATACTGCTATATCTACCTTTATTTTGGTTTCGAGGTTTGCCCTACTCAATAGTGCCACACAGAAATAAGAAGGCTCCTGAATATTCTAGCCATTCAATTTTATCAACGTAAATTTCTTTGGACAATAAACTTGTACAAATTGGGCATTTTATGAATGAATGGCGAAGCGGTCAAGCCCTACACCTCATTTACAATAATATCGAGTATGTCTCCCATAACCCTCCTGTGAGTATTCTATACCCATAGGTATGTAACTCCCATGTAACTACTTACATCACATCGGTAGTATTCTTCCCTTCCTTCCGAGATGCTTACCACAAACTGACAAAATGGAAAAGTCACACGGTAACTTTCGGTGTAAAACTTCTAAACTTCACCCATATTCCTACTTCATTAGAAAATGTTTGCTGAAGAATGCAAAGCATACCTCCTGCCTTTATCTACGACACCCAAAAATGAGAAGCAGACAGCGTATTGATCCAGCTTTTACATGTGTGCAGAAACAATAGAATAATAACATATACACCCTGTTGATACAAGATTAAAATGTGCCAACAATTATTGCCTCATTGGATAATTTTCTAATTTCGCAATCAGACACATTTCCTTCAACTTTTAATTTACCTACTTTAAAAAGGATCTCGTTATCTATAGAAAACGAAAGTGTTTTAAAATGGCAATCACGACTTGCTTTTACAAGAAAGCCACATAAAAAGGTTCGAAAAGAGTTAATTTCAGCCATCTCATTAGGTGATTACTCATGAATAATAGTTAATTGGTGTGGTTGTGCGGGGAGTTGTTGGAAGTTCAAGTAGTAACAATTTAAATCATTATCAGCTAGTTAAATATTGTTTATGATAGCAAATCACCCATGGAGTGGGTAAGTAAGTAGGGTTGGGCGTTATTGTTATTAATATTTATTGGGTAATTATGGGATTCTGACACGACTTATACTACCTGTTCCTGGCTCTACAGGACAATAAAAAGTCTAGTTTACTACCGGCTGACGGTAAGAAGTACGGTCTTGCCAACACCACCAATCTATACATTTCTCATCTGAATAAAGATATGATAGTGTAGTCTACCAGTACCAGTCTAGCTAATACTACTATAGCTTACAAGTAAGCTGGTAAGTTAAAATACTTTATGAACGTAGGTACCTACTTACTATCAATGAGCAATGGGTATGACTGGATGCTGGATATTATTTATCTACAGATTTTTTTCCCGTTTTTATAGCGCACACAAAACTTGTGTATACATCTCATCTCATTTGCATAGAGAGCCGAAAGCGGCTACCTCTTACCGTACCATGAAATGCATCGTAAATTGTACGGAGCCGGGAGTCTTTCAGTTTGTGTGGGTATACTTATACAACCTAGGTACCTACCTTACTCTCATTTTCGAATCTGCCAACCCAACCTATTAACATTTTATTCAATGCAACGAGCATACGAGCGGTAGTTACCTACTTCATATATTTTAAAGGCTACAGGAAAAATCTTTAGAATCAAAATGAAACCTGTATTTTACTGTGTAGCCACACGTGATTTATATGATTTTGTATTGAAGCTCAATTGTGCTCAAGCAATCATGATAGTATCTTCCGTACAGCTCATTTACACAAAAATACCATGTCTTCCACTTATGTATGTACTGTGTGCTTATAGGTACAGATACTTGCCCAGAACTGGAAATTTAGTGAAACGTATGAAATAACGGCTCTTTGCTTTAAACTAAACCCTTTATCTCACCTTTGTTTAATTATTTCGACGGTATAGAGTCTAGTTTTTCTTCCAATTAACGATTACAGGAGCTTGAATTTGAATTCTGAATATATTTTAGGCGAACGCTTGAGCAAGGTAGCGGGGTACAAATTTTCTCCATGAGCATAGTCAACCATTATTAAACTCTGTACAAAACAAAACAAAGTACAACAGAAGTACGAACCTCCCTACCTATGTACACTGTAATAGGTAGGTAGGTATCTATTAACTATAGTACATATATAGTACCTATCTGTATAGGGACAAAACTCCTGCTCCAGACTCGGGCTTTTTTAACGTTTTTACACACAGTACAGTTTTCATTCAGTTTTGTTGTGTCTGCTCAAACACACACTCTACGACGGTAAGTTAACCTTGTTCAAGATTTGATTGGGTAAGCGTCATAACAGAAATAAGTAAAGCTCGAGAGAGGAGCAAGAATCTACTATTATAAGAAAGTAAAAACGGTGAAGGAAAAAAAAACGAATACGAAAAATCCTCAGTGTCCTTTTGTATTTTCTTTTCGACATCGCGTTCTACATTCTTCATGATTGTATTAAAAGAAACCATCGTGTCCTTTTATTCCTCTTGATCTTATGGCATAAAAAACAGTTAACACAAAGAAATTCGCTTGAGATACATAAAAATATATGTAGGTACCAAGTACATATAATAGGTGATGCATCATTATAGTGTTACATATTAGTATTAGATGCGCATTTACATATAAGAAGATGGAAGTTTGTATGTACATATAATTATAGACTCGGTATAAAATTGAAATGTACACTTAGTTTACAGGCACTGTATGCACTGTATGCCTACAAGCCGAACCATGGAACAGCAACAGCACATCATGTCTATGTTCTGTCTGTGTGTCCCGGGACGTGAAAAAGCTCAGTTGAAAACCCGCGTGGCGTATAGAATACTGTTACGTAAGGTGAATTTAAATTAGTTTTATATAGATACCACCAAAATTGAATGTGTACGTGAATGTGTGTCTAAAATTATATGTATTACAATCTTTATTTTTTATGAAGCCAGCAGAATAAAAATCCTTTTCTGAATGCAAAGACAGTAACGATCACGTTATTTAATTCCTAGTTTTCCCCTCTTTTTCTACAAATCCACACTACAGACTGCGTGTACTTATCCAGCTAATATTACGATTATGGTATAAATAAATGTTAGTAGGTCCCTATACCTACACCAACATTGTGCATTTGGAAGATAGCTAAAGAAATGCTCCTATACATACTACGAAGGTGGTACAGTATACCTGTTTTTCTTTTCCTTCCTCTGTTTGGTGCTTAAAGTGACAACGAAGCTTTAAATTGATTTCATAAAAGACGATCAAGAATATGATGAAGGGCCACCCCAGTTTAAATCTTTCATTCCTTGGTCTTGGTTTGTATGTGTGTGTGTGATGCGATGTGATAGTAAGTCTCCCATAAATATTAATTTATTTCTACTGTGACTACCTATTCCAGTTGAGCAGAGCCAAAACAGCCATCTATTCATGTTTATCATGCTCATCCCTTATTAATCTAGAAATTTTTCAACTAAAACCTATGATCCTAAGTTACACTACGTCACTTTTTTGTAGTGTGCACAAGCAACATTTTGTATGCTTTATTTATTTTTGGTGGACAAGCAAATGCTTATAGAGTTGTGCATGATCATGTAGTGGTAATACATACATCACTACGTACCTACATACATATAATACATCAGTCTCGTTTGAAAGTACAAACTGGAGCAAAGCCTGAATCTGGATCGGGAAAGTCTAGGACTTTAGGGTAAGGTTAAGGTTCTCTTGATCTTGTTTGTATATGTAGGTACATATACATACGAATCTATGTACCTTAATGGAGGGAGGGAGATACGTGAAGAAGAATACTGTGAAGGGTTTGGTTGAAATGTTATGGAACCAGATCAGATCCTCGCTCTATATATGTAGGCATGTACCTATTATTGAAAACGAAATTGAAAATTGTAGGTCCAACCTTATCTTCTTTACCTGCGTGGTTCTTTTTGGTGTCGATAAAATATTGTTCGTTTTTGGAGCAGCAAGAGAAAAAAAAGACCATTCATATCTGGCTCTTCTGTATGTATGTACCTTTGCCCGTTGGTCTTGGTTGTTGCACATAACGTACAATGGAACGGGGGTTACTTTCTGATTAAAATGAATTATGTATATCCTGAACCATATACAATGGCTAATTTTGATCTTGGTCCCAAAATTTTAAAATATCCAAATAAAAATTATCGATATTGTAGCTTCTAAAATATTAGTACGAATCAAAATATGATTTACTTTTTCTACTAAACTGCCCTATTTTTGCTGTCTAAGCAATCTGTATGTCTATAAATGCTCTGATTCGCTTATAAGTTGCATTTCAAACTCGTTTAAAAAAACGGATTTATTCTGGTTCGCTACATAAAGCTCATATGTACTCGTATGCATGTATGCATTTGGATGCCAGCAGTGCCGAAGTGCATGTATCACTTTCCAACGTACCTACCTACCTACTTTGAGCAGCTACAAACAAAAGCGTAGACTTTTCTATTCGAAGGCTGTCTTGTTGGCATTCATATTATGTTTCAGGATTTCAGAAAGAAAAGCCTTTCGTAGAGCGCATATAGTGTAAGGCACATGAAGTTAAATTCATATGCTTATGTATCTGCGTATGTATACTGCCTCGGAATGGGAGAGTAAAGAAATGGTACAGGTATACAATTAAAATATAAATGGATCAAAAGGTATCCATGTAATGTGACATGTGACAGTTTTTTCACTTGACCATGAAGAGCATAGTGAGACTCTAGGTGCGAGTGTGAGACCCGGGTACAATGAAACACTGGTTTCAATCCCTTTTATCAGCTGTCGGACGAGTTCTACGACCCACAATGACGATATTGGATTGAAAATTTACGACACATTTATGAATAGACTCATTAAAGCAGCGGAGAGAGTTGGGGGGAAAAACAAGATGAAAATTCTTTTAACACTCTTTCGAGAAAAATTCAAGCATCCAAGAGTGCTCTGCAAATAGATACAGTCATAAGTGCATACAACCATACATAGGTATGCACCTATGTACAGAGACCTCCTCTTTATTCTGCTCCAGATTTCTCATACCACTCTTGTAATTTATACTCCCTGGCTATTGTGCCCGTACATGAATAACTATACACATGCGAATCATTCTATGGAAGTCTCGTAAATACTAATTATATTGCCATCAACTTACTTATGTATGTAGGTACCTTACAGGAAGGCGCAGTACTACAACTAATAAATCTATGTATGGGGAAAGGATAAGGTCATACTGCAACGGCACTGCACTGCACTGGCCATAAATGCTAACGCTTCCAACTGAAATGGAAGGATTGACGGATTACTTGATTCAGACTTGGAAGAGCTCAACTCTAAAGTTGACAGTCTGGATTTTTATTCCGATTTTTTTTTCAACTCAACTAAATCTTCCTTGTGTCAAAAAGTGGCGTTTCTCTGGCTGCTGGAGGAGAGCGAGTCGGTTACTTATTTAATTTAGGTAGTATTTATTGTGTGTAGGTATGTAGGTACCTTCATCAGCATCATTTGTGAGACGTAACCTGCCCGGATACATGCAAATATGTACTACACCAGAAATATGTTTAAAGAGAGTACAATGATATGACCTCGGCACCGAGTATGGATTGCACACACAATCCTTCATACACATTTGAAGCTCTTGAACTCTAATATGCTAATTTAGTCTATAGTAAATTTACTTCCAGCTTAGCTTATATTTATCAACCTCTTTAAAAGGTAATTCAATGAATGGGTTTCAAATTTCCCGAGAGAAATAGTGCGTATTACTTTCATTCTTGGATTTCAACGTTTTCACACGTTAAAAATCCATTCTCGCTAGGGCTCTGTGAGACGTAGAGTTACTACATATAGAGGTGCCAAATAATGAGATTAGTTGTATATTCTTTTTTTAAAGCAAAAGTAAAAGGCGAATGCTAATGCTACAACCCTTGTAAAAGAAAGCATGTGCCTTTTGAATATTGTAGAGCTTTCTGTAGAGAGTAAGAGTACGTTGGATGGATTGGTATTCCACGTTGAACACTCGTATATTGAATGGAACCAAGTAAGAAGCTTTTGTTATTCATAGCATTCGACTTGTAAGAACTTTTTCCACAAAATCTTCATTGAGTTGGCATTACAGTTATAGATAGTGTAAGTTGTAGCTCGTACCAATCGACAATCATGATACATAATTCAATGCATCATAGAAAGTCTAATAAATCACATCAGCCAGTTCAAATTTTCACCAACTAATTTAATGAGCCGCCCCTACAGACACAGACACTAGTCGTTTAAGATGTTTTCAACCAGTAGTTTGTAAGTAAAAATAACACAGTCTATCAAGGAGGGAAAAGAATCGTATCCAGATTTTTAAATCCCTCATGGAAAATATATGTAAATACCGATCTGCTTACAATACATTCTAGTACAAGTTTTGTATAATTCCATCCAAAAAGCAGAGTAGAGATTGAAACTACACCTTTTCTTTCAGAATCTGATTCTGAAAGAGAAAATAGCGAAATATGAAGTAGGTACACTTGGATAATATACAAGATAACTATTTACAAGAATCCGGACAATGTTATCTTCCTTAGCAACACAACACTAACAAAACTACCAAGCACATGACAGGGCACTGAGACCCTACGATGCGATGCCCAGTATTATATACAGTATATGGATACGGAACGCCGGTAAGTAATAGTGATAGTAACGATGATACGAAAGCGAAAGTTGAGATGGTTAATGATACTCAATACTCACCAAAGTACGCTCTCTATTTCGCAGTAGTGTGCCCGTGAAATAACAGAATGGGCACCGGTTTGGAAACAACATTGATCTGAATCTTAAGCGTTGTGATGACGTTCATGATAATGGCTGAGGGTGAGTTGCCCGCTTGGAACTCAGTTTTTCTATTTTGAATACAATACAAGATAAGAGGATATGATCTTAATGTTTAGTAAGAAAGAAAAACTTTGCCGTGAAGACATTTCTGCCACCAAAGTGTGGCTCAGGTGGAGGTGGAAAGATCACACTAAACCTTCACATTATGTATATTCCGGTTACAATTTTTATCGCCGGCAAAGAGCACATTAGTTTCTTTCCTTTGCGTTATTTTGTGAATCGGGAGCATTATATACAGAACATTTCAATTTTGATGATGTGAGCTCGTAGTAGGAATCTTACACGCTTCCTTTTTTAGCCTCCAGTCTGGTTCTATGTATTTGCCGTGCTAAGTCTGTACTGTATGAGACAGAGGCTGTGCTTTGCATTTGACTACGTAACTCCCATTCCGTCTGGTCTGGTGTAGTGTGAAGGCCAAGGTCGTGAGAACTTTCTTCCTATTCAAAACAACCTAAATTTTATTATCTCGGTCAGTACAATGCAATGGGCATGGGCAGTGTATCCACTTACTCATTCTAAATTTTCAAAATACGGGGGGCATCCGATATCTTACTTTAAAGTTATTTTGTTATAATATACCTTGTATGATATTGTATTAAAAAATTTGAAAAGATATTGAGGGTTCTTCAAGAAAGTAGCTTTAAGGAAAGCACATTTTTTAAATCTTTCGAAATAGATTGAAGTACAAATTCTAAGGTTAATAAATTACATTTTTTGCAGTACCATTTTCGTTTATTTCAACAGCGAAATAGCAAATTAGCTTACAGAAAGGCATTGAATACCCTTATTGTTTTGAATTTCCTGTAATTTTTATAGAAGTATTACTATATTAACCAATCATTTAATTTTAAACTAAAGAGTAAAAGTTTCTTTTTTGTCTGTTGATTTTCAAAGTTTTCTGTAACCACCGGTTTTAGATAGTACATAAGTATTTATGAGACCCAATACGACTACGACGGTCACCTGGTTTTAGATTTTTGTAACACAGAAATATCTAACATTATTTCATTTGTGGAAAACATCCAGAGAATGTACGTACATAGTGGAGACTTCCACCCAATTTTGAAAAAATGTGCACACACTTATACCTGATAATACAAATTTTACAGTAGAACAGATTCGAACATTTATGCTTCAGGAATTTGCGTTCCTCCGTTTAAACTAGTCTTTACCTACTTTCAAATTCAAGGGTGTACTTTAGTTAAGTGTTTATTTGCTTATCGTCATTTTCTTAAGTTGAAAACGATGAAAGTGACATCTTCAAACGTCATGGATGATGCACATCAGTTTAAAAAAATGTTTTGTCGTCATCTTCATGGTTATCGGTCCAGTCTGGTCTGGTTGGGTTAGTAGGTTATAATTGTTATGTATGTGGAAGGCTGTGGTGGTGGGAGGATAAAAATTCCGAAATGAAGGAAGATGTGATGAAGTTGTACCCCACGCATGCATGGAAAGGAGAGGACTGACAAATACTGGACATATACAGTCTCATGAGAGCTTTATTATTATTATTCAAAAGATTCACTTCCATAGTGTCATTGCAAAATATGAAGAATGAACAAAGAAAAAAGGGTTGAAGAAAGGGAAAAAGGAACTTTTCTTCGGTCTTCCCTTCCTTCCCTGCATGACAATTCTGTTCAAAGTAGTATGCCTACCTAGGTAGGTACTTAAGTAAGTATACTTGCGTAGCCTAATTGTATACCTGCATGTATGTATTTTTGGGGCATTGAGTGCGGTCCATCCGACTTGAGAGCAACTCAAGCTCAGTCCGTCATACATACTCGGTCAAACTAAAGGGAACTCATAAGAGATGATCTGGCTCTCTGTTCCGACTGTGTAGGAAAGTTGAGTTGTTACTTCCATGAATGCTATCTCATACGCATCTATCCGTGTACATACACAAGCACACACTGAAGCTTGCCTTCCCCACAATCATACTCATCAGATAGGTACACTCCCAATGCCACACAACAAACAAAATGACAATGCTTTGATTCTTCAGTACTAAATAATTACATTTGTGCTCGGTTTCTTTGTCTGGTGCGTATATGCATGCGTGAGATCTGCATCTACTACATGATCTACCCTCTCTGCCACTCCCCGTCCATCGACATAGACATCATCCACAGAGAGGTGGGTAGGTAGATCCGACAGCGGATAGATAAACATGTTTGTCTCAAAAGTCTAAAGTTTTCGTATGTGAAGCATTATTATTTGAAAAATAGGTTTTTACTTGAGAATGAAATTAAATCTTTGATATTTCTCCGTTGGAATTGAAACTTTTGAATGTATGTACGTATGTACATGCATGGGTAATAGGTACTTATGCACATCCTTTCAACTTCTCCAAACTGTATCGTCAAAATTGAAATTGAACGGTATGAACCCTTTTTTTGTGTCCATCCTTATACACACACCTTCCTTACTAGTTGGACATTGTGCATAATAGATTACGGTGCGGCCTGTGAAAACTCTTGCTTTTTAAAGTTGCTATTCAAATATATATGTCATCTAAATCTAATCGTATCGCTCACCCACAATCAGTTTCTTGGCGTGAAAAATCTTGGGACGATCCGCATAACCCTTTGAAACAGTTTTTGTTCAATCATCTCGTCATGATGTGGCTAGAGTTACATAGGTAGGGCCCTAGGAGATCTTTGCAAGCTGTTCAACGGACAACAGACAAGTGTTATATACTCTTTGGAGCATCAATGCGACATGTGGTTAGCAAGATTCTACAATATAGAGATGTATGGATACATACGTGATGGATGTACTGGGGCAAATATATGTATGTAGTGTGCATTTAATAATGCAGATGAGAATTTACATGAACTAGTTTTTTTCCCCTTTTTTCCCGAAAATCTTCTGCCAATATGTGTGCTTAGAAGAAATAAATGAAGATTTGGTCATCCAGACAGCACTCATATTCAGTTCACACTGTCCTCCGTACCCTTCCAGACTCCCAGGAGCAGAAGCAAGTTCTCTGTGTATTTTTCTGTTGTTCATTGAGCGCATATTATCTTGAGGAACCCTGGTCTTTATTTCATTCTTAAAACACCTTTATTTTTTGTTCTGTTCGGGATTGGAAGTTGAGCATGACTTAGTTTTGGGAAACCCTTTTCTATTGTCATTTCTTTATCTTCTCCTATTCATCCAGATTTGAATTCATGCAGATATATACAAAAATTCAAGTCTCCTTGCTTCCACGACGAGCATGCTCTGGCGCTGACGGCTGATGCTAACTTGCCGTGTCAGCCGCTTACATGGCAAAGGCAGGGTTATTAATTTAATTTGGATCATAAATTGCACACCCAGTAACCTTAACTCTGCAATTTCCGCTGTACACATTTTCAATTCCAATTCTTTCCTTTATCCTTTTGTATACGTGTAGATTTAAAAATATATACCTACATATTTGATTCACTTTTACTATCTACAGTGCTATGGCAAGGTACAGTTGCACATAGCATAGGATTGCTTAGGTTTTTCCCTTTACAAGCAGAAAACCTGGGGCTATATGTATTTACAAATATACATAGTTGGCAAACGGAATTTTTAGGTTTTCTTGGAAAATATGACTGAAGTGATAGTTTTTCGTAAGACTTTACATAACATGCAAGATTCGAGTTTTAAGGGTTTCGAGTAGGCATAATGACTGAGGACCTATATTACCTCTACGTTCGAAAAGTAATTGAAACTGATAAGGCAAAATTCAGCTTTAAAGAAGATGTATCTATTTCCTTTGTAAGGGCGACAAAGGTTTAAGCCTAACCCACAGCACTTAAGCACATTGTGCATGGCAAGTACCCATGTCTGTATGTACCTACATAGCCATATGGAAAATGGAAAGTCCATAGCAAACTTATGAATTGTGTATTGTATGCATTAAAATTCCTGATTACGTATGAAACATTGCTATAACTATTGCTGTCTGAATGACTGTACCTAAAAACATACTTATGTACCTAGCTGTAAGGTACTTACTACATACCTACTGCACAAAGTTACGTCTAGGTAGTGTAATTGACACAGGAAAATGAGAAATTCTTTGTAAAATTTTTTTGAGCGGCTACAAAGGAAAACTCTTTACCTGATTCTGATTGTGTGAGCGCAGAATATGAAATGTATATGTGAGGTCAAAGTACATATGAATAAATAAGTGTGGTGGTGTCAAGATTACGGTCCATTACTACATTAGTTGAAGGGCCAGGGCCATTTCTTTTTTTTTTCCAGTTAAAAAGGGAATTTAATAGGAATCTGAGACTGGGACAGGGATGCGTATACATAGAAAGTCTTAAAGGCTTGTCTTGAGTTTCAAATAATCACCGAGTGGATTCTGAAGAGATATCCATCATTTCTGTGCTGAAGTGAGCCACAGCACGCGACACTGTCTACATAATTCTCAAGGTTCTTTCCCCGCAGAGTTCAAAGCTTTCAATGGGTGATTCATGAAATCTTTTTCACACAATTTACCAAATTGAAGTTTCTAATGCATAGTGTTTACATTGCCCTGGTTGCTTAACCAAGAATTACCGTATATGCTCGATTAGAGCCCCAGTCTCGAATAGAGCCCCATCCCTAAGACCCCCCTCCATGGTTCTGCCATAACATAACATTGTGTTATGCGGAAGGCAATGCAGGAATTTGGAATAGAGCCCCAGGGGCTCTAATCGAGCATATACGGTACGTATTGCTTACACTACATAGCTCAAGCATCTGCAGAATTCAAATTCAAGCCTCTTTTTTGTTGACAAATGTCCACATTTTGAGAGGAAAAGCTTGGAACTTCTGGTATTTTTAAGAACTGAGAATTTTTATGTATCAACGTAATAAATTTGTGAGTAATTCCAGTCTGTCGAGGTAACTACAAGCTAGATAAAAAGTGGAAGATTATCCATTTCCTCTTTAAAGTGTAGGCGTTAGATTATATCAAGTTTTAAAGTGATTACAGAGATTTTCAGTCAAATTGACTTTCGAATGGAGGAACTGAACCAGTTACTAATGTGCACAGTTTTTGCTTTTTAATTTCCTACGTACATATGCATATTAATCGGCAACCTTTAGTCCCAGTTAATAAATACAACAATCTGAGATGTTTGTTTTGTTTCACCTTTTAGCATTATCAGTTTATCTGTAAGGAAAATCAATTAATTATATAGGTAATAATTGTGTGCTTTATACAACAATGAGAATGGTTCATTTGTGATCATGTTCCGATGTTTTAGAAATATCTGAATTACTTGAGTGGGCTTACGTAGTAGATTTGAATTGAAGATACAGGGAGCTATTAAGCAGTTTTAAAATCACAGACTTGACGACGTAAAATGGATTAACTTTCAGCTGTATGTGCGTACGTACCTGCCTGTGTCGACGATACAGAAGCGGTGCAAATAATAAGCCACGGGTAGTTGTGCAGGGCAGACAGAGAAAATGTGGAAATGTGTTTTAATGGACTTGATACCTGTTTTAACCTTGGATTGGAAGCTGAGACATACAGCATATGTGTTCGTGTTTAATGGTTCAGAATATATTATGACGAGTTGATTGCAGCTATATGCACTTCCATCCACCCATACATACATTTACTTGCAAGATTGATCATAAAATCAAAAATAAAGAAGACTCATTCCCTAAACCATGTAGAATGGTTTATAGAAGAGCGGAATGAAATATTATGGTCTTGAAGCTGACTCACACACTGCATATACATACAGGGACTGGTCGTGAACTTGAATTATCTATGCGAAGTACTCGTCTGGCTCTGGCTCAGTCAGCTAAGTATAGACAACAGACGAGGCGCACACTTGATGATGATAGTATTATTATTACAAACTACGAGGCTCGTTTGTGTATACTACAGAGAGTGTATAGACTTGCAACCAGTTAGTTAACTGCTGACGCTGTCCAATCTGTACCTTTTTCAGGAGCTCCCTTCTTACGTTTCTGACTTTCTTGTCGGTTGACTGACTCCACGCTCAACTTAACTCAACAAGCTGACTAAGATTTTAACCACGATTTTTACCTGTCTCAAGTCGACGGTACCCCGCACAACGAGAGTCACAGTCCAGTACCCAAAAGTCCATGAATTTTTCCCACACACTCTCTCCCTCGTGTATACGTAATAAATAAATCTACTTTTTCTACATGTTTAGTCAGTAATATGTCATGGACTTTAGCTGCAAAAATTACTTGAGTCTGGCTTTATCTCTCTCTGAACAGAAGTGGAAGTACGCAGAGACAACAACACCATCGTCGTACAACGACCAAGACGGCAGCCATACAGGACTTTTAAAAGATTCAGAGCAGTAAACTAAAGGTAAAGCATAGATTGCTTCGTATAAAAAAGTTATAAAAAAAATCCCTACCTTTCGTATAATTATATTTATAAAAAAAAAGACGACTGTGTAGTTAAAATCTTCCTCACTCGATCAGTCAGGTTTGCCCTTCGCCACATCGCCACTCTCCTTTCTTTCCACCGTGTACATATGTACATCCAAACTTTGAATTGTCTCCAAATATTATCGCACTGTATATATTACAATCCCACTTATCTTAAAAGCTAAGCTTTGATTTCGTGGAGAATATATGTATCAACTTCCGATGGAACTAAGTAATCCCAAAGGATAACGTGTGAGCATAAATTACAGCTTACTCTCAAGTTGTACAGAGTCGTACATACTGGAAGATCCTGCCGTCGGTGCCTGGATGATTCTTCCTCGGATAATTTTATTTACACGTCTATGCAAAGTATGTATACTGTATTTTATGTACTCAGACACCGTTGAATTCGTACGAAATGAGTATTTGAGACCCTTGGATCTTTGGTAAGTATATAGCATCCATAGTACCATACACACTTTATGCTACAACAGGAGACACAGTGTAATCGGACGTGTAAAAATCTAAAAAGTGATGCCACTACTGGTACAGTGGACAGACCCTTGCTACGTATAATGCATACAAATTATTTCCTCTTATATACTGCATAGCTAGTGGAGGTCATTTTAAATTACTCTTTTTAGTACGGTACCCATACAGAGTACAATGCAATCATGAAGCCTGTTGTAATAATACAGTACAAACATTGTAAACCTTACTTTAAGTATGGCCAAAATACCTGTAGCAAAATTTAATTAAAAAGTATAAGCCAAATTATTACAAAAATTTGGTCGCACAAATCCAGACTGTATACATAGTGTATGTATGTACCTCCGCAGATCTTTTGAGCGACCCTTTGAATTCCAGTGTGGAATTGATGTGCGATGCAATTCGCAATAATTGATGTGTCGCGTGCCAGAGAGGAGTTGTCGGTCCCAATAAAAAAGAAGAAGAAGCGAGATGAATAACACGACCAGTAGCCTGTTTTTTTTGTCTGTGTGACTCCGCCAGGGCTCGAGTCTTTCTTGTCTTGTCATGGGGAAGGTCTGAGGGGTCTCTTCTTCTCTTCCTTTTTCTTGTTACAAAGTGTTCTCTACGCTGTAGGATGATGTCTGCGGGAGGATCACTCGTCCTCGTGCTGTAACTTCCATTCTACAGCTAAATTGCGTCTGTACAGGAAAGAGGACTGAGGATGAGTTGAACCTACATACACAGTCCATGTCTTTTGTATCATTCTCCTTTTAACACTAACGCAATAATGGCCAGCTTCGCCTTCCATAATAATAATTATTATTATGCAACATCGGTGTAAAAGATCATGATCATCCTGCTGAAACTGTGTACATAATATAATGTAAACACGCTTAGTTTTGTAAATGAGCATTATTGCTAGCAATAGTCCTTTCTACGGGTAAGCTCTTAGAATCTCTGGACGTTTTCCCATTATAACCATGAAAATAAAATTACTGTACACATTTTTTTATTTTAGTCCGTAATAGCTAATTCATCCCAGCCTAGATCTTCTGTCTTAAATAACAACAATGGCAACAATAACAAGGGAAAGGGAGCGATCAACTTTTAATTATTACTCCATTAACAGTGCAGTGGCAGTGGAGTAGACACTACAGACACAATGAGTGTAGATGCTTATACATGGGACTAATGAGGGCCTTAAGTGGCTGGAATAATACGGAATGATACTTACGTCATGTCTGTTGTGTGTTACAGTAAGGGAAGAGTTAAATAATCAACGCGGCTTCTCTGTGCTAGCTCTAGCTAGCTATCACATTACTGTTCAGAGGTGGTTCCTAGTGAAAGCACCACGTTCCTTCACTTGAGACTCCACAGAGATGCAATTGCAAGGAGGGATATAGGCATATAAGATGGGGAAAAAAGTGAAAAAGTGGCGTTGTTATGACTTACATAATAATGTGTAGCATGTGTGCAGTGGGTTGAGAAGCCTCGTCTGGACTTAAATAGGGTTGAGGCTGGTGCGCTTGAGTTGGTCAGATGTTGTTGGAGATGGAGTGCCCAAGGGCTCAAGGAAGCCTACCAGGCATCACTGAAGAGGGGCACGCGTGTATATGTGCCGAGTCGCGTGGACATGGACTATGGATCCTCACCCCTGCTGCACTTTATTTCCCATCAGAGGACCCACTGCCAGCCAGCCCTCCCGCCAAACACTTTCATTATAAAGGTACCGAAAAACCCCAAGTTGGCTCAGTGTCTACATTGACGAGAGTGGAGAAACTACTTTATCGTCGGTTCAGTCGCTGTTCCATTCATATTTATTATTATTATTTTTTTGAGTTTTAATAAGTTCGCTCAAATTTACCCACTTTACAACACTATTACACACACTACACATTACACAACTCCCGAGTTGCAGTGTACATAACGAATCTTAAGGACAGAAAGGAGCATCCGCATCCATGTCAACTGCACAAGTTTTGAAATTTTAGTTTCATTTACGCCTTGAACAAACAACGTTGGATCCAAGCAGCAGCCGTGTGCCGAAATTACAAAATCATTTGAAGATACAAAGACCAGACAGAGGGACAGAGAGAGAGAGAAGAGAGATAGGGACAAATTGGGATTCTGTATTTTGTAGCGGCTGGAGTCAACGATCACGTACCTTTTTACCTATGATTATTGTGCGTTCCCTGTACCCACACAAAGACACAGACACACACACACACGCCAGCTACGGTAATCATCATTGTTCCAAGCGCAAAGACTAGTTGTTTTTCAATGGATTGTTATTCCCGTCCGTCGTCTGCAGATGACAATTGAAGAAGAGTGCTGTAACTAGTAAAGTACGTCGTTCCATTGAGGGCTCAATCAGACGACCTGTTTATTGTTACTCCCGTGCTCGTCGAGCTATTTTGTTTCACTTGGATAGACATTTGATGATCTCGTGTGTAATTCAAAAAAGGCATATCGAGTTCAAATCATCCTTCCATGCACGGCAGCAGGCTATTCACATTGACAGAGAGAGAGAGACAGAGACAGAGAGAGAGGGAGAGAAAAAAACCATAATTTTCGTCATTCCTTTCGTCGTAATTGAAGGATTATCTAACAGGGATTGAAAAGTGAGCGTTCAAAAATATTCAATCAGTTACATTTACTCACTGTCGTACTTCGTATCATTATCTTTCACACTAATCGATATCTGAGCGGATTTATTATTCAACGCAACCCATCATCATTCGCAATATATGTGATAAGGAAGCTTGATTGAATTAATAAAAAAAAAGAACTTATTTTATTGAGACCCAGCGGTAACTTTCAATTTGGCTCACTCAGTTTGCACAGCTAATCAGAAGAGACGTTTTGTGACATACATTTATCCATTGACTCTTTGAGTAATAAGAATAGTAGTTAATCGTAATAATAATTAAGACACAAGTGCGAGATAGCCCATCACATCCTTTTAAATGTTTGACATTGACATGGCCACCACTTTTGGAAGCTCTTCCATGACGATGTCACCATCGTCCACGATCAAATCCGAGCCCATCTCACCGGTGTCTCCAAATACACCAAATAAAAAAGATGGCATGTTCCCATCCTCCTCCACCGACGTCTTCGGTTCCAAATGTAAAAGAAAAATTAATTTTAACAATTTGGGGATCCCTCCAAGGGGACATCAGCCAGCCACCGTAGCACGAAGAAATGCTCGCGAAAGGAATCGTGTTAAACAAGTAAGACTAGTATTTTTAGATTTATAAATTTATTAATTTTTTTATTTTGTTTTTAAAAATAACCTTTAAGATCATATCCCAATGAAAATGTAAAAGGAGGAGCGAGCATTGTTGGTATGAAAACAAGTAGAAAAAAGAAAATATATAGAGTTTTTATCTCTCAGTCAGAACTGACATTGTTTATTATTAAAAAGTCGACCATAGGGTTTTCCATACAATTTGACCAGATTTTTCACACTATCCTATTATTATCTTATAAAAACTTGAGTCCATGTCCATAGACAATTTTCCACTTGAGGCAGGAAACTATGACAAGTACTCATTAAATTTTGGCCTTTGACATCGTAAATCTTGATGGACCTTTTTAAGTGGGTGGATCAAATAGGAAAGGGTGAGCATGGTCTTCTGTTTATGCTTTCATGATATCTGATACCAATAATTCTGCGCTACATAATGGGTAAAAATAATCAGTAGTTTCATATGAACATAAACTCGTCTGATGGTAAGGTTAGACTGACTCTCCATCCACTAGAAAACCCTTTTCTCAGCTAATAGTGTGCTAACCAAAGAAAACCTAGGTAATCATACATAGGTATAAACATCCCAAAAAAAGATAATCCTCCGTCCATGTAGCAATGACTTTGAACTGTTATCCCTGTAGCTAGTAGCATCAAGAGTGAAAAGATCCTTTCCTCAAGATAACTTTGCCAGTCTGAATATTCATTCTTCGTGTCTAGGATTTTTTTTCGCCGAGTCCACACTCTATAATACAATGGTATTGACAGCTGATGAAGGCAGTAGAGAAGCATTTCTGTCTACCATAATACGCATAATGACTACATGCCCATAAAACAAGGAAATTAAAATAATCCAGAGAAATTCATTTCAGACAAGGACGAAGGATTTCATGAGCATTTTCAGAGCATTAAAAAAAAGGGGAAAAAAAGTTAAAATCAAGTATGTACGTTTAAAACCTAAGGTGTTAAAAAATACGTCAGCTATTGTGTCGATAAAATCATGGAGCCACTTAAAACTTATACGAACGTGTATAGCTTTTTAACTCGTAGGCAAAAAGCTTGAGTATTCACGTGCAAGAGCACATACCTATATAGTACTATATGTATACCTACCTACACCATGAATGGGTTCTGTAGCTGCGTATCGAAGGGCTTTTTAAACGGTCGGTATAATTCATTCCTTTGCTACACCCACCCACATGTGTCCGAATAAAACTGTTGATTAATCTTGAAAAATAGACCACATTACCTATATATCCCTCAATATGTGTCGTCCACGTAATTTTGGGGAAATTTATTTGTAATACTTTTATTATTTGCTTGCTCAGCATCACCCTGTGTAGGGTATCTCATCTTTGCACAGTACAGTCATGCTGAGGCAGTCGGAGTCGTAGGAATGTTTAATGAGTAAATACTGGTGTGTGAAGATATAATGGATCTATTGAGCAATCAGCTTGTATTATCAGAGGAGCTGTTAGAGATAAGGCCTCTAATGCTGGAGAGTGTCGCCAGGTTTTAGCTTACAAAGTAGTTTTTATACAGGCGCTGGCATGGTCTATTTTTTTTGTTGATTGCATTCAATCTTCCAGTCTATGTACTATGTACGTACGTGCCTACATAGTGTGCCGTAAAGTAAGTATTACATAAGTAGGTATGTGGATCCATTTTTCATTTTATAATACTTTCCATTAAATTTGGAAATGTAAATAAATGACATTAAAAAATCCATTCACTGATAAGTACACACTTTATATTTTCAGTCTTGGCGACTCCACGAGATAATGCATCCCAACTAGCGCTTAAGATATTGTTTACATGCTTTTACGTTTGTCCATTATTTATGGTTTTAGCGCGTGCCACTGTCTGGCACTAATGTGCATACTCAACAATTCACACCATGCAATAATACCTAGACTGGTGCATTGGACAACTGCTATACTATAAGACTATAATCCTTGCAAAGGAATTAATACTCTACAGCATAGGTTGCATCAACTTTGGAGCACCAGGAGGGATTATAGACTAGGCTATCCAAACAAACAGTGCAGTAGGTCCTGCTAATAATGGAACCGTAATGATAAACATATTATTTTATTGCTCGCAGGTTAACAATGGATTTGCAGCCCTGAAGCAACATATTCCCTTGGGTCATCGGTCCAAGAAAATGTCTAAAGTAGAGACGCTCCGTTGTGCAGTGGAATATATTAAAAATTTGAAAGGCTTGCTCGATCCTTCGGACGGAAGCTCCAGTCATTCCAGTCATGAGTCACCCTATCAACAGCTTTTGCCACAAAAATATGAGCTCAGTAGCAGTGGCTCCCACACCAGCTACAATCAACTATCTCCCACTTCCAGCGAAGATCCATCATCCCCGTCCTATGCCTCCGAAGGATCCTACGTCACCTCAACAGCAATTACCTATAACTGTGAAAATTATGAACCCGTCAGTCCAGAGGATGAGGAGCTCTTAGATGCAATCTCTTGGTGGCAGCAATCATAGAATCAACCAAAACTTATTCTCATTTTCATCATTGCAATCTACAGGTATGCTCCCTTTTAAATCAGCAACTATTCAAAGTACATATGCAATGCAGTGCATACAAATGGTACGTATCCCTAAACACAAGTGTAGCTACTAAGAAGCATGAAGCATAGCCATGCCATTTGCATACAGAGTAATGAAAATGAGAACAGAACCAACGTATGAAATACCACATACGTGACAGTCCATCTCTGCACAGAAAAACATATGGTTCTACTAGCTTGCCAGGCTTATCTTTTATTGCCACTGATGAAATGTAGGACTTGACGGAGTTAACATAAGGTTTCAATATGTTGCACTGCCTCTCCTCACAGAAACGATCTTCCTGTATTTTGGTATTCCTTTTCCAGAATGTGTGCTTGGCTAGTTTCCTTTGGGACTCTTTCATGAGTGTTCTCTCTCTCTCTCTCCTTTTCGTTCATTGAGCCAAATGCATTGAGCCAAGGGTCTTCCCATACCTGAATGCCTCAGTCTGCTCTGCAATACGCTAACACTCAACCATGGAAGATGGCCTATGTAGTTCTGGCCTAAGAGAGAAGCAGGCTATGCCAAGTTGGACCGAAATTGGTCGTACTTTAAGGATTTTGGGGTACATGGAAGCCCTTAGAATAATGTGTGCTCCAAGTGCATTTTTCACCCTTGGGTAATGTATATGGTTCAGAGGAAGGAGGCAGAAGAGCTTGGTAGTGTGTGTCTCTGTATTGCCCCGACACACACACACACATACACTACTGTATGTATGTATCCTCATGGAGGCAGACGTCTATTGAGAAGAAACCGTGAAGAAACGGAGGATGGAGTTGAAACTCGCCAGGGTCCAGTACACTGTAGTGATTTAGCGGTTGAACGCAAGTCCCTGCGTCTATAGGCAACGTTGGAAGGCTCTTGGTGAATAGAGTGGGAAATGGAGGGGGGGGGAGATCCTTCCCTTTACACGATTTTTTCTAAATGCAGTGAATAAGATTCCGACAAATCCCCACCCTCCAGTAGTGGCCCCTTCGACTTTTTCATTCCATTCGTTCCATTCACCTTCATAATGCTCTCTCTCTCTCTCTCCTCTTTTGCTTTTGAAATTTCTCAGCTTTATTCCTCATAAGGATTTTGCACTGTTGCCTCTGTCGCAGACTATGCATCACACCATTCATCCCTATTGAAGCCCATCCATTCTTTCTCAGTCCTCCTCGCGACGACGATTTACGATTAGCCAATGCTTCATTATATACATACATACGGGAAAGGGATCTGTAGTACACTCTGTACCTAAAACTATGTACTGAAGCCGAAGGACTATCAGTCACTAGGAACTTCACAATGTCCTTTCTCTTCATTCAGATGTTGTGTAGTATAGTGTAGTGTAGTTATATACTAGGCTGTACTACTAGCTAGACTTAGCGTGGTCTAGTCTATGGGCTCTCTTTCTCTTTGAGTCCTTGGGCACTACAGTGAAATCTCTCTACACTCTACATATACATATATATTGCATACTTATGATTACAGCCAGAACTAAGAAACTTGTCTGTAGATAGAATCATGCAGGGCACGTAGGTATAAGTGTAAAGGCTACGGGGCTTTAAAAAAAAGCTATTCTTTATTTGATTTGGCGTGCTCCTAGTGTTATCCTGTGAGCATTGAGCGTAATAGTATGTATGCTTTTGCAATCCAACTGAGTAAATAAATCAATAGATTTAGTCAGTTGAAATAGTGTAAGAAGAAGGTACGGTAAAAGCAGATTGGTAAATAAATGGACGCTTGGATGGTTAATAATAGGGATGCGTACTTAAATTTGAAATATGTATGTATGCGCTGGTGGGTGAACGCAGGTCAAAATTTCAATTGAATTCATTTTTTTTTTACCTCTGTCTCGGTTTTTCAGGGAAAGGACTCTTCAAACTTGCGTCTTCCATACAAAATACATTCATCGAAATCTATTTATTGTGTGCGTGTATACGACTATACATACATATATGTTATATATATACGATGCGAAAGATTCAAATGCATCTCTCTCTCTCTCTCCCGTCTTGCTTTGGCTGCTCCAGTCTCCACATCCAGACACATATACACACACGATCCAGGAAGGCCCAAAACTCCTTGGTCTACTGTGTCCTATACTACAACCTGAAGCTCAGCAAGGGAAACCTCATGGATAATTTCTGCTGATAGAAACAGCCAGCCCATTCACCGCACCTGAATCTCTATGATATCCCTATCAAAGATGATGATCGGACCAGGAGTTTAGGAAGGAATGGGAGATGAAGGGAATCTTTCTTGGCGTGATGACGATCTCGGCAACATCATTATCAGTTATATCATCTTGTACATTCTGAAGTAGCTACACTAACTTAAATTTCACCATTGAATTATTATGGTTTTTTTTTGTCTTCACTTATCTGAATGGAGAGCATTACTGAGCTTCCCTCCTCGGAAGCTGTACGCATATTTGTTGGCTGTTCTTTCTTGTAATTCTATCCTCGTTTTAATTATAATATCAAAAGGCTCGTTGAGTTACAATCATCTTTGAATCATTTTTCCAAGCTCTCTCTCTCTCTCTCTCGCACATTTCAAGACCAGTTTGAAATTTTAAAGCTCTCTACCATCACTCAGAACACTGCCCTCTGGACGGTATTAAATAGAGGTATTCATTAGATTATTTATTGCAAAATTTTTTGTTTTGTCAGGAGCAAATGGCGAAGATAGCATCCATACAGAGTAGTTATTGAAGTATATATGTTTATGCGTGTAAATTGTAATGTTCCCGTTCCAGTACAATATACATAACAAGATTAGTTAGGCAATATTTATATATTTGATAGAAAGGGGTTTTAGTGATCAAATAAGGTTACAATACAAACAGAAACAAAAAAGCGCTCTTTCTGTAACCCCACGTCAGTTGTAAAGATTAAAATATATAGAAGTACCTTTCATCATCCGTCGTGAAAAATGAAAAATGCTGTGATTTCATGCAAGCCTCCACTCTCAACGTAGGTAGTTAAGCTGTCATAATGTTATATCGAAAGTGCCTTCGTACTCAATTGAGCGAGATCATCGTCAAAAAAAATCAAAATATTGATGCAAACCTTTCTACTTGAACTTATGACTTACCGGTTTATAATACAAGTTTGATTTGGACACATTTTTAAATTTCAAGTTTTAAAAGTTCATATAGGTGGGTACATTTTTTTGATGATCGTATATTGCATGCAGTTAATACATTATTTTTGTTCACGTTTCGTTTATATTGAGATGATTGTAAACTACAAAGTATACATAATGGTAACAATTTGACTGCACTTGTCAACAAGTATTAAATAATGGTGTAATTTAATTTTTTTAAAATTTGGATGAATAGTATGTATACTGTTACAACACATACATAGGTATTTGTATTCAATTACATACCTACATTAAATAAGTAAGTTGTAAATTGTAATTATTACATATTTAGTACTTGATTCAAATTAAATTAATCTTAGGAGGAATTTCACGTCAGGATGGAAACAATGTTATGTAGCTAAAGAGTAATGATACAAGAAAAGGAAGCATACCTACCAATATCTACCTTATGTTATAAAATATATACTGTTTTGTACAACAAGTTGTTTAAAAAAATATTCGGGGATTCGGGCATTCTCTTCTAGTCACTTTTGATGAGTGTCATGTATTTTTCACAAGTCCGTGTCTTAATTTTACAACAATACATAATAAACGTAAGTATTTAAGATTAATAATAATTAAAAACATTTTTGCTACAGTTCCATGATACATAGCATAGCGGCTACTTGGTGTCATCTTGTGAATTTATAAAAGAACAAACAAACAAAAATCATATTTGATTATTTGCTGTGTATTTGTGTGTACAGAGTATGATGATAAGGGAAAAAAAGAATAGCATCCGTCTTCATAATTTTATTGTATTCATAATAAAAATAATAATAATATGCTTACTGGACTTCCACATGCAATCTGTACAAAACCAAAATGTCATGTCATGTCCTTGCGTCATTCGTGCAACAAATACTTATCGACTCCACAACTGTGAACAAAGAAGTAATAAAATATATACTCTACTATAAGACATTCACTTTTGTATGTATGCCTCGTCTTATGTTCTACTTTTATGATATCCTTTAGTTTTTTTTATTTTTGTCATGATCACTCAAGCTAAACAAAAAAACACATATATTTTAAAAGAAGGCTGGCAGACATCAAGAGACTCAAGAGCAAGAGCACTTTGCTTTGTGAGGTGCATCTATATGTATGTAGGTACTTATACATTGGTATTTGCCTATAGACCCAAACATCAACTTTGCAATGATATGATAAGATATCATTTGTAATGGTAATCTTACGCTTGAGATGTTTCTTCTGTAGCCGCCTTTGTGACAAAGGAGTGTACATACCAAAAGTCGCCGTCGCCGTCATCTACAGTCTCTAAGCTCTCATTCCTTCCTTCGTTTTTAGAAACCTGGATTTTTGCTCTTTGGTAACTGTCAATAATCTATTATATACGAAAAATAAGAATGAGAGGAAAAGAAGAAGAAAAAAAGAGTGACGGTAAAACTACAAAATTTGAGAAAGAAAAAGATCTTTGAGGCGGAACTGAATGTGAGCCCTTGCTCTCTGATATTCATAAAAATCAAGTCTAGTGTAAATAATGTCAACACTGGAAGTCACTGCTTTGTAGAAATTGAAAATTAGGAAGGATTTTATATGACTAAGAGCACTCGGTATTCATGGGAAGCCCAGGCTGTGTACATATTATGTATACTCCTTTAGCTAGCATTAAACATTTCAAAATTTAAATGCTATCATTTTAAAAGAAGGAAATTTTACTCTTCCCTTCATCTTTGCACACAGAGAGTCATAATTACTCGAGTCTCTGAAAATATTTTGGGATGTGTACCTATATTTACATAAGTACCTACACACAATTCTCTGAGAGGCAATAAGGGAAGGAAGACGGAGAGGGCTTCCCTCGGGCTTTCCAGCAGCAGCGGCGACAATCTGCCTGTATGATGTTTATTGAGCTGATATTACAGATGATGTAGGTTTGAAATGGGGAAATAGAGGTAGGGATAAGATAGATAAGACAACAAGCTGAAGCTAGGGTTACGTGGACCTCCTACTGCTCAATTTGACACCGACCGCGTGTTGTGCCTCTTTTCGCTCGACACGGGTACTTGTTCATGTAGACAGATTCTCGACAAATCCAACTCTCAATCTTCTCCACAGAGACAGTGTGTGATAATGAACTCGACTGCCTGATCCCCCATGTAATAATTATATGCAGTCGTTTCCCTGTCATGTCTATATATAGTATGTATCTAATGCAAACGAATTCGTCTAGTTTATTTTATTTTCTTAATTTTTATTTCTTCCCTGTATATAGCTTTGCATTCAACAATTTTCAGTCAAATAACATTTAGAAAGTTGAGTGTCAAAAGATGTAGATTTTTTCTTAAAGATGAAATTTTATTATGAAACGCTTTTTTAAAGTTTCTGCTAAATCAAAACTGATTGTAAAAATGCAGATAAATCTCAAAGTTTACTAAAATAACTCACTTTTGTGTAATCGAAAATAAACGTATCATTTTACAATACCAACTTACAATTAGTTGACCGATTTCGTGCAGTATAAATTGAAAAACAGCCGCAAAATTGAGAGAGAACAGAATCAAAATTATACACGTAATTCTAGTAGACGTTGACGTTATACCCTAAAATGCCCTTTTGCCTAATATGCTGTCCGGTGCACCCAAGCCATACCCAGTTGTTACGTCTGGGCACATCGCCTAAATTCCAATTATTACAGTGTAGTTCGTGTTGAGCTTGTGTGTGTGTCACTCACTCTCATTTGTGCATGTTGACTTTGAGGAAAACTAATACTTGTTTGTACAGTGAGGGTGGAGGGGTGTAAAAGTAATGTCAATGTCAAAATTTGGAAGCAAATCCGAAGGAAAGCAGGAATCGGTCGGAGTCACCATAATTCTCGTAGCAATACTAATTTTACACATCATTTAGCATTTTAACATTTCCGAATGAGCCTTGGACCGCATGCATGTATGTCAGAGTCAAATGTTACAATAACGCACTCCCTGGATTCACTGGCCATAAAATCAAAGCAGGCGAAGGCTCTCCGTCAAATTGTAGCAACGGCAGGGCATGTGCACGGCATTATTGTACTCACAGCCTCCGTGAAGCTCTTAATTTCTTCCGTTGAGCACCAATAATAAAAAGGGAAATTCTTTGTGAGCAGCTCTTGTTACGGAAGGCAGGCAGTTTGTATGGATATCCACCATGCAATGTGCAGCAAAGTATACCCACCATGCTGCATACAGAATATTACGCACAATCAAAAAAATTCAAATTATCTTTGTTACCTATTATATAAGGATAAGACATGAAGGATCCCCCTAGACTTGATACATCCAAAAATTATACAAATTTTAACAATTATACAAGTCTGAATCTGTTGAAGGAATATTTAAGGCCCGAATAGTAAGTATGGTTTGCTTGGCAACTGGAAGTAGGTATCTTTGTTATCTATGAATATTCAAATACAAAAATAGTCAGTAGCCTTATCGCTATTCTAAATTATATGGCAATCCAGTCGTGTTATCTTCGTTCCCTTTGAATCCTTAAACTCCGAAATTTGTGATGCTACATCATCTCGATTCACCATACTATATCTGTACACTCTAATTTTTAAAGCCTGGCCAGAATATTTCAATGGTTATAGATGCTATAATGTATTGTAACTACTGTATCACAGTTAGGGTCAACTCACCCACCCGTGACGACGAGGCCTCGAGGTTCCCTGTAAATGGGGGTAAGAAAGTTGAAGCCACAGTTGAAGTCATACAAGGCACAAGCAGTTCCATGTTCACTGTTCATGTAGTTTAGACATTTTATTTTACACTTACACTGCATCCCACTTTACATTACCCAATCTCATGTCGTGATTAGGCTATGTTACATGTACACAAACGTAATCACATGGCATCATTGGAATGGGCTTCAAAAAATCCTCCTGTCTTTACAGTTGCTCAATAAACTCCAAGATGTACTTTACTGTCTGCAGAGAATCCACTGCATTCAAGAGATTCAATATAGAACTTTAAAGCATCCAAAAGTAGTTGATTGTAAGTAAGTACACGATTCCACCTACGCCAAATAAATGAACGAAAGGTTATAATGTGATGTGCATACCTATATCGTTGTTGAAGGTGCAAAAAGGACCGTTCAACTTTAGCTTTGATAATGCTAAAAGCAAGGAGCAACGGATGACTTTTCAATGGAATCAAAAGGGAACAAGCGACCCTTGTATTTGTAGTAGGTACCTACTTTAATCTTCACTGCGTTTTGCTTTTAGCAAATCTATTTGGACCTTCTTGCGCCTTCAAGGGCGATGTATCATGAATTTGTCTCCGAGAATGAAAGCAACAAGTTTAAATCCCGAAATTCGTTGATCTTGTGGCCACTAAGTTGACGTTGACAATGAATTTTCAATTCACCGATCAAATTGAAAAGCAAGGACGGAAGAGAAAAGAGGACCAAAAACACTGAGCACAGGAATGACGCAAGCATTGAGTTGTTGATTGTAGTTTGTAGTAGTGACGTCATTTCAGTTCCTTTTAATCCAACATCCAACCTTCTTTAGCGTTTTAAGAATAGCATTGAATGGTGGCATGCTTATATTTAGCAGTGGTCATTTTAGGAATGCTTTCTGAGTACGTATTCAGCTTTTTTGGGCACCCAGTACATTCTCATCTCTTGGATTTGAAGCATTATTGCCCCACCAAAACCCAATGACAGAAGATAAATCAACTTTCAAAGTTTGAGGGAAACTTCCGAAAATGTGGTAAATTCTGTAAAGAATAGAATAGCAATAGCTTAAGATGGTAAGAGTAGGGAGAACAATGCATAGAGTGAAGTGGCATTATTATGAAAGAACAGGGAGAAGACGGTAGTGGGTTAATTTCCATGGACACGAGACATGACACACTATGTATGTATGTACACACACACACACTTGTTGACCACTAGACCCAAGTTCTACAGAGAGACAGACTCCCTACAGTGAAACCAACACCCAACTTTTCTTCCCAACGAGAAAGAGCGTAAGTACCCATTTTTACATCACAAGCCACACTTACAACTGTCATCCTTTATTTCAAGTTGATTTTGAGACCGCTGTAGAATCATATAGTAAGCCTACCATGCTAGAGGCCCTACCGAATACCTACCTGCTGCAAATACTACATGCATATAGCTACAGTTTTTAAACTGAACAATCGCATTTTGTAAAAAGTTTATAGAAAGCGTCTACCAGCCC
>JAQFZC010000855.1:0-38732 GCA_034695205.1 Dicyrtoma fusca | reverse complement strand
GGCCATTTACAATCAGAACGGAAGGCCAGGCTTACAGGCCATAAAATAATCCCAAGCTGATGACGAGGCAAAATCTTGGTTAACCTTTTCGAAACGTTAATTTGTAAAGTTTTACACCTTTTGAAACTGTTAGTTTCAAGTTTTGAACATTTCTAAAATGCTATTTTATATTTTTTGACCTTTTTAACAATGCTACTTTCTTAAATTTTAGGCCTGACCTTATTGAAAGTTTTTGGTACTACTTTTGATTGTTTTTGGAAACGTTTTGCAGTTTAAACCTTTTTCAAAACGTTAATTTTCAGTATAAACCGTTTTGAAACTGTTAATTTCAAGTTTTGTCCTTTTTTAAACTGTTATTTTATATTTTTTGACCTTTTTAAAAATGTGACTTTGTTAAATTCTAGGCTTGACCTTTTTGAAAGTGTTTGGTACTAGTTTTGAATGTTTTTGGAAACGTTAATTTGTGGTTTTAACCATTCTCAAAACGTTAATTTGCAGTTTAAACCGTTTTGAAAATGTTCATTTCTAGTTTGGACCATTTCAAAAAAGTTGCTTTGTAGAAAAAACACTGAAGTAAACCGTTCTTTCACCGGTGATTTCCTAGTTCCGAGTAGGTTAAGTGTCAAACCGAGAGACAGAGATACGGTGAAAACATAGGGAAAAGGGTCATTTTGCGTCTTCTTCGGTAGAAATATCGAACTGAAACCTCTACGACGAGAGGACACAAGACGGTTAGTACTGTGTATGTCGGTCTCCCAGGAATTGAAATACATTTCGAATATTTATTTGCAGTGTTGGTGAAAGCAGAGGGGAAAGCTAGTGAAAGTCTGGCTATGAGTCAACACTACAAAACCACACGATTAGATGACCCAGTAGTACATTTAATATTTACACGAAGGCTATTATGTCTCATATTGGTTGGCCCCACTACCGAGGGGGCATCCCATAATTACGTTAAGCCCGAAGGGGGTTGTTTTTTTTTGGCTGAGGGCTTTTAAGCTATTCGGATCTGGGAAACCACTAGTGAAAGAACGATTTAAAGCAGTGTTTTTTCTACGAAGCAACTTTTTTGAAATGGCCAAAACTAGAAATCAACATTTTCGAAAAGGTCAAAACTGAAAACTAACCTTTTGAAAAAGATTAGAACCGCAAATTAACGTTTGAAAAAACATTCAAAACTTGCATTACACACTTTTAAAAAGGTTAAACTTAGAATTTAACAAAGTCACATTTTTAAAAATGTCAAAAAATAATAAAATAACATTTTCAAAATAAAACGTGGAATCAACAGTTTCAAAAGGTGTAAAACTTGAATTTAACAGTTTCAAAAGGTGTAAAACTTGAATTTAACAATTTCAAAAGGTGTATAAAACTGTATAAACTACCGTTTCGAAAGGGTTAAGCCACCATTTTCCTTTGTCAAGCCAATGTAAAATCTACGAAAAAATGTAACATCATTTATGGGCAGCCCCGTAGCTCAACAACAGTGCAGTGCACCGCATTGGCTTTCACCTTGGCGTATGTTTTGTGTTAACCTCTGGTTTAAAATGACTGTCATTAATTTGGACGGGTAGAGCCCCCAGCAATAACATACAATCAAAACTTCACAATCCAGAAAATTGTCAACGGAACGGAAATGCGGTGGTAGACCGAATGATAAAGCCTGCTACCTACTTTCGACTTTCCCTTGAAAATTGCCAATATATTCATTGGCCCGTGTTTTGCATGGTAAAATAAATGTTGTATAAAATAAATCCATTTTAATACAATGCCTGAGCTGTGTTGAGTGTGTGTAGCTTTCCAAAAATTAATTTCAGTAGTCTATCTACACAGCACAGGTACACTCTAATTACGGGTAGGTGTAATTAAACTAATTGAGTGTAATTTACCATTTACCATTTACAGAAAATGTCGGATTGGTGATTGCTACTAAGTACTACGTAATTTTGAGTGAAAGTCAATTTCTTTGGTAGGGAAATACATCGAAGATGTACGGTAGGTTCCATTTAGAATTTAGAACTTAGGGGTGTTCCATTTAAATTGAAACTGAGTAAATAAAATCAAATGTGTAGAGTTTAAAAGGAATTTATTTACAGAAACCTCTGTTTCTCCGTTCAGGTGAAAGTCCATGCCAAAATGAATGACATTTTAATTCGCCATCCGAAATGATTTTACATTTGAACTTTCTCTCTTAGAACTTGACTTTCTCCACACTTACACTTAAGCATGCACACCCCAGTGCTCTCTACACTATACTACTACATAAAACAGAAGGCTCACGATTAGAATTTTAGAATCTGAAACTCCTTTCCCTTGTAAATTGTAAAATTAGTCGAGTCAGTCAAACGGAGCACTGAGCAGACACTTCAAAATGTATTTGTATTTCCATTTCCATTCTAATTTTCATTTGCACAGAGATAGAATACAGTTCATATGAAAGATGCTCTACTCAATTCAAACTTAATTACATTCATTATAAAAATGTTTTTAAAAAATACAAATTATGTAGTACTTTCTTTTCTACTTTCACTTGGCTCTTCAACAACCTCGTGGAGTGCAAATTTGCCGTGGAGAACAATGCACTGTCAACGATATTACGATTAGAGAGGCTCAAGGACAGACAGACATCATTAGTGCTCTCTGTCTTTCATAATTCCATTATTTCCTTTGAAAAACGTCAGCAGCCAAGTCGACTGTCGACTGCCTACCATTTTAGCTCAAAAAAAGAAGAAAAAAATGTCTTTAGAAACTGTAGCTAAATAAATAATGAGGCAGCCTACAAATAATTACAACCCAGCGGAAGCAATTATAATTTATAATTATCCGTAGAATACAGAAAAAAAGAGACAGAGACTGTCTACAGTACGGCTTTTTTTTTTAATACAAAATTATTTTAATTACAATTCATAGCACTTGAGTTCTAAATTCTAGAGACAGAAATAACTCTAGAAAAAAAGAGAGCAATAACATTTTTCATGTAATGGAAACCCAGAGCTGGTCTGGTTTCTGGTTTGGCTGGCTGGCCTTCTGGATCAATACTGTAAGGAAATGCCAAAAATTTATATAACTTATAGTCAGTTCTACTCTAGTACAGTTCTACAGTGCCACAGTGCTAAACTCATTTCCCAATTCAAATTCTATAGCCGGTCCAAAAAAGAGGTAATAAATATTTGGTTGGAAGTTGGAAGTGGGCGGGTCAGCAGCGCAGTTATAGGGATAGCTATACATACCTATAGTGATTGTAAATGTAATAATTCCAATTTTCAAGTCGTTATAGGTATAGGTATAGCTATATAGGTATAGCTATAGCTATAGCTATAGGGAAACATCATGGATCATTTATACAAAACATAATTATAAATTATGTGAGTGTGTGTACTTTCGGGGCTGAATAGCCCTATAAATCTAGAATGATTGGACGGTGTATCTGATGGAATCAAAAGGTGAATTTATGGGAAATGAAAATCCCTCTTCATTTTCTGGTTCCATTAAATGAGGGCCAGAATGAATATTACAGAGAATACGGTAATAGAGGTACCCATCTAATCTACTGGCGATAAAGTGGCTACTATCCACAAGTATATTGTATAAAGGATATTTATGTATGTAAAGGAAGGCTACTATCCATCCACTCTGTGCAAAAGTACGATAGACGCATTTATACAATAAAAGGAGACCAAGTACCTACCAAAGTACGGTAAAAACATAATGATAATTGGCAATCGAAAAAGTATTAATAGGATTTAGGAATAATGGAATCAGCTCAATCAATAACAATAGGAAGAAGAAAAAAAACTACCAACCTTCAGTCTGGAATACTCAAAGTTAAACTAAACTCACTACTGATTGATTACTGAAAGCACAGTCTGCTTGGGGAAGCTCGTAGTTAATTTACGAAACTGAACGAAAGAAAAATACGTGTAAAATGGGACATTTTGTACCTTTTCACAAACATGCTAATATGACATTTTGCCCTTTTTCAAAAACGTGTAATTTGGACATTTTGCAGCTTTTCAAAAACGTGTTATTTTGACATTTTGCACTTTTTTCAAAAACGTGTGATTTGGACATTTCGCACCTTTTCAAAAACGTGTAATTTGGACATTTTGCACCTCTTAAAAAATGTGCAATTTGGAAATTTTGCACCTTTTTAAAAACGAGTAATTAGGACATTTTGCATCATTTCAAAAACGAGCAAACAGTATATTTTGCAACTTTTGGAAAACATGCAAAACGGATATTTTGCAGCTTTTCAGAAACAAGCAAATAGGCAATTTGCATCTTTTGAAAAAAATGTAATTACGGAACTTTGAACCTTTTCAAAAACGTGTAAATAAAACGTTTTGCACCTTTTCATAAACATGTAATTAGGACATTTTGCCCCTTTTAAAAAACGTGAAACAGAACATTTTGCATTTTGAAACGATGGTAATAGTACGTTTTGCATCTTTTCAGAAACATGTGAATTGGACATTTTGTGTAAAAGGAAAAACAAAGGTAGGTAATGATAGTTAGTAATAGAAAAAGTATTAACCGGATTTTGGAATAACAGGATCGGCTCAATCAATAACAAGAACCAAAAACGGAAACAAAACTACCTACAGTCTCAATTTCTCAAAGTTAAACTAAACTCACTACTGATTGATTACTGATAGCACATTCTGCTTGGGGAAGCGTGTAGTTAATTTACGAAATTACTGATGTTTTTTTTATATAAAAAGTACCTACCTGCCTATGAACTATAAATGAAAGGACGAATGCCGAATGGAACTAAACCCCAAAAACTTTGCTTCAGGCTTCAACCTTCCGTCACTGTTATTTATAGGCAAGGCACCTACTTTTGTTTGGCTGTTTGGAATAAAAGTTTGACTCATAGTGACTGACTCTGACGAACCAACCATGAAATTTCTACCGATACTTTTATTCTGCGTAGTAACAACCAATTCAGAACTTACTTCAAAACTTCAACTTTTGTGTCGGTAAATACATAATTACAAGGTTACAGAATTACAGACATTTCCAAAAAAAACTAAACTTAAAGTTACGATCTAACAGCAACAGCAATAGAGTAAGCAACCAGACACTAGTAGACACTCGATACTGATTACTATTTAAAGTTAGAGCAAAAAAATATGTCTGTTTCTGTCATATTTGATGGAGTTTTGGCTCCAAACTGTACTTGACAGTGACGTATAGAGTATAGATAGAACAAAACAATCAAAATAATTATTAACCTTTTGGAAACAGCAATAAATTTAGGTTTAATCCTTTTTTTAAAATAATGTTGATTTCTAAGGTTTGATCTTTTTGAAAATGCTGATTTGTACGTAGTTTTGATCCTATTTTAGAATGTTGATTTGTAAGTTCGATCTTTATGAACATGCTGAATTGTTAGTTTTGATCTTTTTGAAAATGTTAATTTGTAGTTTTAATCGTTTGAAAAAGTTGATTTCTAAGTTGTGATATTTTCGAAAATGTTTATTTCTAGTTTCGATATTTTTGGAAATGTTGATTTCTAAGTTTAGATCGTTTTGAAAATGGTGATTTCTAACTTTTGCTCTGTTTGAAAACTACGATTTCTACGATTCTTTTCTCGATTTTCTTGATCGTTTTAAAAACATTGATTCAGAGTTTTGATGTTTTTGAAAACTTTGATTTCTGGTTTTGCTCTATTTGAAGATGCCGATTTCTAAGTTTTGCTCTTTCTGACAACATTGATTTCTGGCTTTGTCCTTTGTGAAAATGTTGATTTAGAGTTTTGATCGATTTGAAAACAATGATTTTAATTTTGCTCTTTTTGAAAACGTCGATTTTATGGTTTTGCCCTTTTTGAAAATGTTGATTTAGAATTTTGATCTTTTTGAAAATGTTTTTCATTTCTAACTTTTGAACTGTTTGAAAAAGCCGATTTCTAAGTTTTGCTCTTTTCGAAAGGTTGATTTGGAGTTGTGACCTTTTTAAAGATGCAGATTTCTAAGTTTTGTCCTTTCTGAAAACATTGATTTCTAGTTTTGCTCTTTTGCTCTCTTTTAGAATGTAACGTTAGTAATGTTAAAGTACTAATGAACCTCTTGAGCTTAGTTTATCAGTACAGAATAGGTTAATATTTACCAAAATATAAATTAGCTCTAGCAAAAGGGAACTTTCTCTCAAACTGTGTGAGGTATCAAAAGGGAAACTGATGATTAGAATCAAAATTATGATCAAAAGGCAGTAATAATAAGGCAGCTACTATAATAGTTGCCTGCCTCCCAACGTAATTTCAAAAGTTAGCTGACAAGCCACCGCAACTTGTGCTGTCTGGTTCCGTAGCGTCGTGTCGTAAATAGAGCCGAGAATAAATGGGCAGAGGGACAGATAGACACGTGGGAGGGGTCTCCATACAGATGGATGCTCTTTCCTCAACAATAAATTCTTCCCTAAAACTATTCATGATTAATAATAAATCCAGATCTGGAGAAGATTTCTACGGAGCCGTATTCCTCCCTCAGCGACTCACTCAGGACTCAGGATGCGATGCTTAGGCTCAAATAATAATACGGAATTACACTCACTGAGACGGAGCCGAAGGAAGGAAATGAAACTACAGTAGCCGTCTAATCCAGATTTGCTTACGGAGCCAGAAACGAACAAAGACGTGTGTGTCCCGTCGTTGAAGCAGCAAAACGACGAATGCCAATAATTGTTCTCTTGTGAGATTTTGTCAACTTTTCAAAACCATGTAAAGGGGCATTGTGCACCGTTTAAAAAAGGTGCAAATTGGAAATTTGGCCTCCTTGTTAAAAGATACTTAAAGAACATTTTGCATCTTTTCAAAAACGTGTAATTCAGACATTTTGCACCTTTCAAAAAATTGCAAATAGGACGTTTTACACCTTTTCAAAACCGTCTTAATCAGGCATTTTGCAGCTTTTTGAAACGAAGCTAATAGAACATTTTGCACTTTTTTGAAACGATGCTTACAGAACATTTTGTAGCTTTGGAAAACAATGCTAATTGAACGTTTTGCACCTTTTTGAAACGATGCTAATATGAAATTTTGAACCTTTTTGAAAAGATGCAAATAGGGCAGTTTGCACCTTTTAAAAACGTAAAAAAGGCATCTTGCACCTTTTCGAAAACGCGTAAATAGTACGTTTCGCATCTTTTCTAAAACATTTAAATATTACATTTTGTACCTTATTGAAACGATGCTAATAGGACGTTTTGCATCTGTTTAAAAAGGTGCAAACAGCCATTTTGCCCCTTTTCAGAAACATAATAATAGAGCGTCTTGCACTTTTCAAAAACATGTAAATAGCACATTTCTCGCCTTTTCAAAAACGTCTAAATAGGGCATTTTGCACCTTTCAAAAACATGCAAATTGGAGATATTGCATCTTTTCAAAAACGAGTGAGCAAGACTTCTTGCACGTTTTCAAAAACGTGTAAGTAGGCATTTTGAACCTTTTCAAAAACGTGTAAATAGGACATTTCGCCCCTTTTAAAAAGGATGCAAATGCTCCATTTTGCACCTTCCCCAGCCCCCGTATCCCAATCCGTAAGTAGGTACTTAACGTTCCCCCATAAAACAATAATACGCATAAGAACAACAGAGAGACGCAGAGACCGTCGAACCAGCCAACCAACCAACCAACAAAACAAACTAAAGTGTATCAGCCGAGTACAGAGATGCCCAGAGAATAATTCGGAATAATTTTCCCTTCCCAAGCAGCAGTAGTTTGTAGCATTCAGTCATTCACTGGGAAAGTCCACGGCTAGAAATCATCTCCTTGAGGAGACAGTGTGGCAGGGAGGAGGAAAAGAGGGATTTTCCTCTTCACTTTTACTTTCCTGTACTTTCACTTTGTCTGTACAAGCCAAGCCAAAAGTATCGGAGATACTTCTGCATAATGTAATGCAATGTAATGTAACGTAGGTACCTACAGTCCTACAGTAGTTTATTTGTATGCAGGTATATCTATAGGCTTTGGGATTTAGGGATATACCTATATATCTATGCATATCCATCTCAATAGAAAATACCTATGGCCCATAGAAAGCGGAAAGCTTCTTATTTTGATAAATGTTATCCTTTCGAACTGAACTCAACACAAGTCAAAGTCAAAGTCGAGACTCCCTCGTCGACCGACTTACTTGATCGCCCGCCGTACTTTATTTTACTTTCTCTTTTCCTTTCTCTCTATTCACTCACTCGGAGAGAGAGAGAAAGCGGAAAGAAAAAAAATGGAAAAACAAAAACGGGGCCAGCGCGCAATAAGTTAGTCGAGGAAAGGATAACAAACGTAATCTCGTCTATCTTGATCCAGCAATAATGCGATGTAGCGTACCAAACCAACCTGCCAAGATACAAATGTAGGTGCTATACTGCCTATAGCCTATAGTGCCTACAGCCTATAGAGTATATAGTGTACCTACCTTATAAAGATTGAAGTGGAGCTACACTACACTCACAATAGCAAATTACCAAATTAGCGTCTTAAGTGATAATCGGCTATATTGGCCTATATTTTAAGAGCCTACACACACAGCCCAGTCAGTCACCGGTGAAGAGAGAAGGTTATTACTGAATCGACTAGTGGGACGTGAGACTGGCTGTGGAGCTGACAGTAACGGTAACGGTGGAAAATGAAAATAGACTGCGGGCAATTCTGGAGAAAGTGTAAAAGCATTATTTGCCCTTTTTTCAAAGCATGTGCTTAACTTTGACGCATTATTTCAAAAACTTGAGAAACCTAGATATACATGCACCTTTTCGAAACATGACATACAAGGATTTGAACTTTTTCAAAAAGTGTAAAAACGGGAATCTGCACTTTTTGAAAAGGTGTAAAAAGTTGAATCAGCTTTTTTTGAAAAGGTGTAAAAACTGGATTCTGCACTTTTTGAAAAGGTGCAAAAACTTCAATCTGCACTTTTTCAAAATGAGTAAAAGCATGATCGAGTTACACCCTTTTAAAACAAGCAAAAGCGGTATTTGGTCCTTTTGAAAGCACGCTCCACCTGGATTCATCATTTTCAAAACGTGTAAAAACTTAAATCTGCACATTTCAAAACGTTCAAAACCAGGACTTTTACCTTTTCTAAACATGCAAAAGCTTGATTTACATCTTTTCAAAACATGCCACACCTGGATTTTAACTTTTTCGAAACATCAACCTTGCCAAGCTTCGATGTGTACCATCTTCAAAACGTATAAAAACTTGAACCATCACTTTTTCAAAACATGCAATACAGAGAATTACACCTTTTAAAACCACGAAAGAAAGAAAACTGACTTTTATTAAACCATTTTATGAAAATGATTCGACTATTGCTCTGTCTATGTGTAGGTACACTTGTCAAATCAAAATTCTAATTTCTGAGGCAAAATGAGAGCGTAATTTATGCAGAGCCCTTTAGAACTGTTCACAAAATAAAGTACAGGGTTCATTTAGTCAGTTTCTTCCTGGTATTATTATTATGCGTAATGCTGTACTCCGTATTCACCTTTTGCCCTCCGTACTTTTACTAATTCTTTGCCAAGAAAGTCCCAGAGAAAGTAGTAAAACGACGAGAAGGAATGTGCTTTCTTTTTCTTTCGTTCTTTCTTCAGTGGTGGGTGCGTGGGTCTATGGATGGATTACTTACATGGAGAATAAAGGGAAGAAAGTGGAAGGGCGTAAGTAGCGGAACGAAGAAGTAAAAAAAAAGAACAAAAAAAAGTACGGATGACTGTCTACACATTCTAATACAGTTTTTGGTTTCTTAACTCAAAGGAAAAAACGGAAATAACAAACCTGAGCGAAAAATCATGTTCACCTAAACATGAAACAAAGACAAAAAGAGAAAGAATCGTGGAATAGTAGTAATAATAATAATATGTAATGCAATTTCTGCTCGGCTTAGCTCAGCCTCGCTGAATTTACAATTACATATTCGTGGCTGTAGAGGCAAAATGTATATTTGGGTCCAAAAGTTGGAAATTACTTGGGTGTAGATTACTGTAGACAGATAGGCACACTTTAAATCGATTTCAGTCTTTTTTGACAAGGATTGAAATGTTCAATGGAAATCTATACGAAATACTGGAAAAGACTGTAAATAAGAAGAACACTTAAATAAACACTATCTTTACATCTTTTTGAAAATTAAAAATTGTTCTTTATTCACACGTTTCCGAAAAGAAGCTAATTGTTATTGACACGTTTTTGAAAAGGTGCAAAATGTCCGATTTACACGTTTTTGAAAAGGTACAAAATGTCCTATTTGCATGTTATTGAAAAGGTGCAAAATGTCCAAATCACACGTTTTTGAAAAGGTGCAAAATTTTCTTTTTACACGTTTTTGAAAAGGTACAAAATGTCCTATTTGCATATTTTTGAAAAGGTGCAAAAAGTCCAAATTACACGTTATTGAAAAGGTGAAAAATGTCCTATTTGCATATTTTTGAAAAGGTGCAAAATGTCCAAATTACACGTTATTGAAAAGGTGAAAAATGTCCTATTTGCATATTTTTGAAAAGGTACAAAATGTCCAAATTACACGTTTTTGAAAAGGTGCAAAATGTTCTACTTACATGTTTTCAAAAAGACGCAAATTATTGATTACACGTTTCTAAAAAGAATTAAATTGTCTCATTTGCATGTTATTTAAAGGTGAGATGATTTTGAAAAAGTGCAAAATGTCCATTTACACATTTTTGAAAAGGTGCAAATTGTCATATTCGCATGCTTTTGGAAAGGTGCACATTTTACTATTCACACATTTCTGAAAAGTGTCAAAATGTTCTATTCAAAAGGTTTCAAATCGACCCTTTACGCCTTTTTGAAAAGTTAACTTAAAAAAACTTTATTCAAAAACGCTCCAAAGGCTTATTTCTTAGCCACGAGTCATTAGCTGCCTCCAAAAGCAACCGTGTAAACGTCATTACGTCATTTTCCTTCTTCGCTTTTACCCTGTAGGGTACTTAAAACCCTTTCAAGAAAATCAAAAGGCGAAATCAAAACCGACATCCGGTATTACAAATCTCAAAAGCCAGTGCCAGTCTCTGTCTGTATCCTCTGTCTCACATATACAAGTAATTTTTTATTTATCAGCAGATCGAAGTAACAATCCCCAAGCTGCCAGCAAAGCTGTCTCTCGAAAATTCTCCAAAATTGAAAACCACAGTATTAAGTCAGTAGACAGAGACAGAAACCATCGCAACAAAGTCTTTGGCATGGCTTTCTCTTTTTATTTTTGTACAGAGAAAGAGGGAGAATAAGAGAAAGAGGGAAAGCATTAAATAAAATATCAATATCACAAAGTACAGAATTGCAGAAGTACATAACGCACTTTCTAAATTAGAAAAAAAAGGAAAGTACCCACAAGTAACATGAGTGAAAACTGCATGGAGCTTTTTCTATTTTTGCTTTCTCTTTTTGCTTTCTCTTTTTTGCTTTCTCTTTTTTGCTTTCACTATTTTGGCTTTCTCTCTGTCTCTGTCGTGATTTCGGTTTCAAAGAAATAAAAATCGTAACATTATCTGTAAAGGAATAAGGAAGTACCTAAGAAAAAGAAGAAGGGGGAAAAAAAGTTTTAAAAAAAGCATGTTCGGATTCAGATGAAAGAATTTTTCTTTTGAATCTTGGAAGCCGGTACCGGAATGCCTGTCTTTGGGCTAAAATAAAACGGACGTTGACTTTGACGTTGACTGTGTAGTTCGCCGGCCGCGAATCAAGGGACAGACAGTGAAATGTTACATAATATATGACAGTATAATCATATGAGATGACAGACTGCAGACATTTCTACTTTTTATGCGAACAGAATGTTACACACACAGAAGCCCAGATACATTACATTAGATGCCAAAAGAAATAAAATACAGTTGAACGAACTAAAAAAAACTAAAAAGAAAAAACTAAAAAGTAACATCTGACATCTGGCTAGGTATGTAACTGTGTCAGTTAAGTACTGACGAAATAATTTATATTTAATTTAAATTCATATTTTTTTCATTTTTAGATTGTTACGGTCTTCTAAAGAATTTAATTTTTTTTATAACAATTTTTGTATAACTACAAATGACAGAAAGAAAAATTAATGGCTAAAAAAACAAATTCTTTCTGTCAACGTCAAGCTGTCAACCCAGTAGCCAATAGCCAGTCAGTTGAGGCAGTGGAAAATAAATTACACACTTAATTATGGGGTAAATCACACCTGCGAGGTTGAAGCAGGTAACTGCTGGCCCGATCTGCACTGCAGTCTGCAGTCTGCATTGCACTGGTGTGCAAGCGATTAATCTCCAAAAATGGAAAATATTCGCAATAAATTGTGCCCACACTGCTACCCGTAGGTATACGTAATTTAAATAGAAATCTAAATCCGGATTTCAAATTTAAGCCACGGCTTAGAGCGATTAAGGAAAACTGCACTTAGGAAGTACATACAACAAAATATGAATCAATGAATGAGTGCATATTGGTGGTTAGTTACAGGATTTTGAAACTGAAAGTTCTAATGACTTGGTGTTCATAACATGGTCGATTTACTGAGTTTTGAAGAGGTGCAAAATTTTTTATTTAAATGTTTTTGTAAAGTTGCAAAATGTTCTTTTTACACGTTTTTGAAAAGGTGCAAAATACTCTTTTTACACGTGTTTGAAAAGGTGCAAATATTCGATTAACATATTTTTGAAAAGGTGCAAAATGTGTCATTTACACGTTTTTGAAAAGATACAAAATGTCAAATTAGCATCCTTTCAAAAAGGTGCACAATGTCTATTTGCTCTTTTGAAAAGGTATAAAACTTAACGTCCTTTTAGCATCGCTTCAAAAAGGTGCAAAATGTCCTAATAGCATTCTTTCAAAACGGGGCAAAAGCTGCAGTTGGTATTCTTCTAAAAAGGTGCAAAACGTCGTATTGGCATTGTTTCAATAAGGTGCAAAATGTACTTTTAGCATCGTTTCAAAAAGGTGTAAAACGTGCTTTTAACATCGTTTCAAAAAGGTGCAAAATGTCCTTTTAACATCGTTTCAAAAAGGTGCAAAATGTACTTTTAGCATCGTTTCAAAAAGGTGCAAAAGGTCTTTTTTGCATCGTTTCAAAAAGGTGCAAAATGTCCTTTTAGCACCGTTTCAAATAGGTGCAAACTGTCCTAATAGCATCCTTTCAAAAAGGTGCAAACTGTCCTAAACACGGTTTTCAAAACACGTTTGTCCCATTATACCGTAGCTATGGCTACGACCTTCTTTACACTTCGAAAAGGACCCACAGAAGTCCCAAAACAACACATATGTACCTACATAATAGACTTTACACCTGGCTTTCATCAACGCAATGCAATGCAACGCTACGTCTTACACTGCACTGCACACTGAACAAACGTGCTAAACGTATTAAAAGGGAAGCTTAAAACCAATCGAAACTCATTAGGAACTCATTCAGAACGCATTAGAGCCATTATAATGCATGTGCAATAACCCTATATAGGTAGGTATATCCAGACGTGTTCGTTTCGTATACACAATGTGTTTCACTTTCACAAGCTGTCAGCTATCCATTTTTTAATGGCTTTCTTCGTACAATGTACGCTAAGCTAAGCTAAATCAAATCAAATCTTTGGAAAATAAAAACCAGTGCAGTTCTACAGTGCAGTGCAGTGCTTCTAACGGCTAAAGAGAAAGCAAGAGAAAGTAAGAGAGACACGGAGCTTATACTTAGACCACCATCAAGGCATGGCACAGCCACAGCCCATGCTATGGTAGGTACTTGAGAAGATCAAAGAAAGATCATAGAATCCAACGCAGTGAAGGCTAGCAAGGTACTTTCAACTAAAGAAGTAACGTGAGCCTCTCAAAGAGGGAAATGGAGAGTTAGTCTAGCGTCTACTGATCTGTAATTATTATATCTTGGCACAGGGTTGGGCTTTAGCCCCGGCTTGGGTTGGTTGGGAACGTGACGGAGATAAGACTTTAAATAACTGTCTCATAAATCTCACAAATCCTCTAATCACTACTAGCAAGGAAAATAAAAAATAAAAATCTGGTCCTATTCATTCTAGCATAATTTTAAATTACAGAGCACGGCAAAACAACCAGCGCAGCGACAGCCGGAATTTTAGAATTTAGCACCAAATTAATGTAATTGTACCGAGCCCCTAAATTACCTAGTTGACAAATATTATTAAAATAGACACCGAGTGCTTCCATTTGATTCGAGTTTTATGGACAGGCACGTGTCACTGTCATTTTATTTGACAATAGTTAGTGGCAGCATGAATGATTAATGAGTTGTAAGTTCTGAGTGTAAAGTTCCCTGGCTTGTTTACTAGTTAAAGTAGGTACATAGTAGTAGTAAATCACAATTGCTTTAAATATAAACACGTAGGAAACTACCTTCTATCTTTCTGAGGCACAAAACAATTAAAAAAGGACGTTACACAAATAAAAATTATTATTCCACTTCCCCTCCACATAAAACTTGAAACCAGCTGGCAATAAAAATAAAAGTGTCAACAGAACTCGGCTATTTTTACACAATGCTACAGTGCTACACACACACGCCAAAATAAATGGAAATAAAAGTTGTGCAAATAATTTTGTGTCAAAAAATATGGGACCTAGCGGCTTGGGAAGACAACTGTCCATTGGATTGTAGCAACGATTTCCACAATTTAGATTTTCGGGAATTTCTAGTGTCAACTGAAAATGCATGTACACAGACTCAGCACTCAGTCGAAATTGCACAGTTGGCGAATATTCGGAATCTGGATTTTCGCAAGGAAAAAAAAATCAATAGCATTATTGCAGATTGCAGTGGAAATTTACAAGAGACACAAGATCGAGCGCTCTTGAACGTTTTGAAGGACAAACCAGAGTTCTAAACTATGGCACGGGAAAGTTTATGAGAATCAGAAGGGAAATAAATATCGAGTTACAGAACATTAAATGTAGTCTTCTAGTCTTCGTTAAATGTCATCTGAGACTTTGATTACCATAACCATAAAATAGGTTGTAGGTGTACCTTGTAAGAAAAATAAAAATAAAAATTGATGGCTGATGCAAAAAAGCTTAACCACCAAATGAACTCGGCAGAACTTAACTGCAAGGAAATTATAAGAAATAAAAAAAAATGCATTGGACTGTAAACTGTAACTGTAAGCCGAAGCCCATAAAAATATTAAATATAGCACCACGAACTACGACCAAAATGTATCCACGAACGTTTTACTGTACACGGAATTTTCGTGAATACAAATTTGCATTCGTTTTTGTCGTTACGTACATACAGGGCATGGTTCTGGCTGGTCGTACCTGCCTGGCCTTTTCACTCACGCCAATAAGTAATAATGTAATAATTTTTTACGTAAAACTACCTAGGTATACACACCTCTTGACCTACTTCCTTCCCCTGGGCTCTCAGCCCCCTTCAAAACTGCACGGAAAGGATACGATTTTGAAAGCAGGCTCAGAACATGAATGAATATACGAATACAAGAAAACTTCTTGATGACGAAATTTGCAAGACAAATACATCACAAGAGCTTTGACTTTTGACTTGAGTAATTTACAGTAATAGTAATTCGAACGTTTGTAGTGTAGTAGCAGTAACTGTCCCGGGTAAGTTTAAGAAGAGCGAGCCTCCATAATTAAATTTTGTTTAATTAGCAGAGACAGAGACAGCGAGAGGAACGTTTCTGGGAATGATAAGATGATTCACCTAAATGGATTCAGAGAAACGGAAAATTGCGGATGCTGATGCACGACAGTGATAACAAAATAAAAGTTTGTAAACGAAACTGAACAATCATGCCACGCCACGAACAACGAAATAATGTTGAATGCGTTCCCATGAAATTTAAATTGAAAATTCAAACGTTGAACGTATGACGTAGGATGCCAAGTCAATGCCAGAGGTCAAATTTAAATGTTGACTGAACCCAAGGGAAAAGGAGAGAGAGCGAGCGAGGAGGCGAGAGTCAGAACCAACCTACTTTTTGTAAAATCAAAAACAAAAAAAAATAATAATTTACAATTGCAAATACAAATACAGTAGCACGCCTGACGCGCATCAATAATTAATTTAACAAAATAATTTTAAAACTATGGATTGAAGGGCACGCCCGCCTACCCGCCCGCCCGCCCTCCCGCCCTACATAAATGGAAATCGAAATCGAAATCGACACCCAAACCCTGGCCCATGCACTGCAGGAGCAGGGAGTAGAATGCAGAAAGTGACAATATTACGTAACAAAACTAGGTCACTGGAATACAGACCAGTGAGGAGGGGTGATAGTTTTACAGAAATATTATTTAGAGAGAGAGTGAGAAAGAGATTCAAAATACTACAGAAGGGTAATTTCTAAGATAGAAAGAAAAGAAAAAAAAGTGAGAACCATTGCTCCACAAACCCGTCCAGCCATGATGAGTCTTGAATTGTGATTTTCCTTTTTAGAAAATCCAATTTATATTTTTTTTAAATTCCACTCTTAAAAACACGAGAGAAAATGTGAGCCAAGATCCAATGTTGAATGAATCCTGGAGTCGACTGAAGTGCCTCGGATCGGATGATTTTCCTGGGCGAGGACGATCTAAAAAGGATGAAGAAGGAAGCGCTCCGTAGGTTCAACGTTGAAGGTTCTTGAGAAGAAAGAAGCTAGGACCGAATACCGTAACCGTAACCTTATACACGGGAAAATTTCCTCCTCCGTTTTTCAGAGATCCAACTTGAACATTCAACTCAACACATACACAGTCAACAGCGGCAGCAGTAGCAGCGTCGTAGAAAAACTACATACAACTCAACCAGCAACTGGATATTTGGATCGGGATTCAGTAGTACCAGCAGCAGCAGCAGGATTCTTCCAAAAGATTTTCTTTCTACCCGGGTAGTTTGGTGGTAGTACAACCGCTGTATTTGTCCGTGCTCGTTAAAGTCCGGGAAAGAACTCACACACACACACACATATACAGACAGAGTTCCAAAGTACACTGGAGCCTTCCAGGAGAGTTGAGAGTAGCAAGAGCAGTAGCAGCAGCAGCAGCAGCCGTCGCAACCAGACCAGGCAGATACGATAGACGATGTATGATCCGCCAAATATGATAGCAGCCAAACCAACAGACCTACGAACAACCGACAAGACAGAGAATTAAAGGAAGACGGAGAATGATTGGAACACTGGCACGGGCAACGGAGCACAGAGCAATGTAGACCAACTGCCAAGAACTAAAACTTCTCGGAAGGCCACAGTCAGGTCGATAAAATCCCAAAAACCCGATTCAAAAAAAAATGTAAGAAACGACAAACGACGGCGACGTACCCACGGACGGACGGTGTCGAGCACGAGAGACGAAAACCGAAAGCCGAACACACCAAAAACCGAATTCCGAATTCCGAGAGTTTACTTCTACCGTTTACGCAGAAGTATCAAATTTCCGCACAAAAACACACCAACAACTCGGGGGGTTCCTGTATCCTCTGGTTCCTTCCTCGTTGTTCGAGCTTCTCACTCTCTCTCTCTGTAAATGAGGAAAAGGAAAATATTAGGGCCACAATATCCATAGAATTTCTATCTACTATCAACTGTCAACATCTACGACTTGACGACTCTAGCCGCTAGTTGTAGTTAATAAATTAGACAAGTATGTTGCATTAAATAAAAATATGCCATAAATAAATGGAGTTGCGTTCCAGGAACTGGTTTACTGTTTCGTTTCGTACCTTCAACCTTAAAATGTACGCGTTGGTTCACTGACTGCCTGTCAACTGTTTTGCTGAAGAGGTGGCAAGCTTGCTGTGAATGCTGGACCTGGTTGCAAATATATTTTTCGATGGATAATGAGTACTTTTTTATACAATTAATGGGAATAATGCCCGGGTTCCTTATTTCCGTAGTTTTTACCCGTTTTTGTAGCTTTATTTTACAATGAAATGAAATGACGAACTGTGACAGAAATTAGGGGAAACGTCGCTTTTGTCTGGTCGACGGAAAGTTTTCCTATAGAAATACATTCATTTTTATTTACAGTTTTTTCTCCAATGTTAATTACACACGGTAGGCAGTTTTGGGTATTTTGAATTTTCGCGGCTTTCTGTGGCGGCAAGCGATTGGCTAGAATCGAACTTCTTTTGGGCACATGCTACGGACGGCAAAATACAAAATTTCTCTTGAAGCCGAGCCGATGCAAAAGTAAAATTATTTGTGTGTTGGGCGTCAAAACTGGATTTTTTTCTCGTCGAAATTGAGTTTATTTTGTATTTTATTGGAAGTAATGAATTGTAGAATTTAATTTGTCTGGGAAACAAGTTTCCCCGTGGGGTAGAAGAGAGTGTAATGGAGCTGCCACAGCCGCCACAAGGTGAGTTTTTACGGGGTTGAAATGTTTTAGATTTTTACGCGATTTTACCTGCAACCTGTGACCTGCAACCTGCAACATTTTTAGATTTTTACATTCAACATTTGACATATTTTTGATTTTTGCATTCAAATGATTGTATAATTGACAATTGAGTAAGTTATGGTTTTGAATTGTAAAACTGATTGTTCATTTACAATAGAAATGTTGAATGTTGAATGTAGAACACAATGCAATGTTGAATGTAAGGTAGACTGACGTACCCTAGTTGGCTAGTTCATAGTTATTTTCGTCGAATTACAGTCAGTAGTTCTGCGGTGCGATTTTAAAAGTGACTTTAAAATTTTGTTTGGTTCGTTGAATGTTGATCTGCAAGGCAGTTTTTTAATACTGTAATTTTTTATGTTGTTTCCTTCAGATGAGGATCTACGGAACATTATTGACAAACTGGCCGTTTTCGTCGCTCGCAACGGCGTGGAATTTGAGTCCATGACGAAGCAGAAGCAACGGGAGAATCCACGCTTTGCTTTCCTCTTTGGTGGAGAGTTCTTCAATTATTATATGTACCGGGTGACTACAGAGCAAGCGGTTTTGAAGCACCATGCCATGCGACAGCAGCAGCAGCAACAGCAACAACAGTCAGGTGGGCCTGGTGGTCCTGGAGGTCCAGGTCAACAGCAAATGATGGGCGGACCGGGCCCTGGTGGTCCAGGTCCTAATTTCCAGCAGTTTGGTGGACCACGGATGCAGCCCCCAAGTGGACAAAATCCATTTGACTTGCCACAGCAAGGATTCGATCGGCCCCAAGTTCAAGGTTTCGATAATAATCCGAATATGCAGAATTTCCAAAGAGGTGGTGGTGGTCCTGGGCCGGGGCCGGGTCAAGGTGGACCTGGGGGTGGCCCAGGTCAAGGGGGCTCACGATTTGATCGTCAATTTAATGAATTTGGAGACGGGAGAGGGCCAGGGAACTTTCAACAGCAGCGTCAGCAAGGAAATTTCGACCAGGGGGGCCCTGGACCTGGTGGCTCAGGCTTCGAACAGCAAGGGAATTTCGGTCCTCGAGGAGGCTTCGATCAACATCCGAGAATGATGGGCCCGGGGAAGTTTGACCAACGGGGTCCCGGTCCGGGTAATTTTCAAGGACAGGGCCCTCCACGAGGTTTTGACGCGCCAAGAATGCTCAATCAAGGGAACTTTGATCAACGACCCCCTGGACCAAGAAAGTTTGATCAGCGGCCCCCCGGCCCTGGAAATTTCGATATTGGACCACCTGGAATAGTATCTGGTTTTGACATTGGGCCGCCAGGGATTAGTGAAAGCTTTGAACCTCGTAAGCCTGGGCAGAGTCGTTTCGATCTTGGACCCCCTGGCAGCGGACCTGGTCCCGGACAGATGGACCAAATTCAAGGACAGGGTTTTGATCCTCGAATGCAGCAAGGGAAGCAGCAACAGCAGTTTGATCTCCAAGGAGCCAAAACGGGCCTGATTAAAGGCTTTGGACCTCCAGTTGCGGGCCCTGGCACAGGCTCTGGTCCTGGTCCCCAAGGGGGTCTTGCTAACGTTCCCATCGTCCCCACGCCAGCTATTAATGTGGAAGTTCTGACTAAGCAAAAGATTGCCTTGGAAGAGCAAATTATTCAGAGTGAACAAAATCTGGCAGCCCAGCACCAAGTTCTACTCACTCAGCAACAAACTCAGATTGACGAGGCTATTCGGCAACTACAAGATAATGAAATGATGCAGTTAGGAGCGGAGCTGAATATAGACTTAAGTGAGTTCGACCTAATTCTTCAGCCTATTATCGACAGTTGTACAAAGGATGCTATTTCAGCGGGGAAAGCTTGGATTTTTACGCATACGAGTACTCCAAGACACTACCATTTAGTCACTTCCTTCCTTCTCAAAAAGTAACAATGTTTTTATCATTACTCATTATATTGCATCCATTTAATCGTAATTAATTATTTCTATTGTATCTACGGTAAAGCATTCTATTTTTTGATTTTATTTTGTGAACTTTTTATTTTAGAACGATGGATCCCAACTCTACATTTAATCAACGGCTTCACATCATTTACTTGGTCAATGACGTCCTTCATCACTGGTATGGAAGCAAAACGTACAATCCGAATAAAAATATTTTAGGAAATAATAGTTGCCTATTTTTTTGTTCAATTTAAATTTATTCTGTCTCTTAATTCGTTAAACAGTTTTCTCTAAAATGATTGTATTTGTGGCATAAGATATACCTATTCTCTGTTTTCAAGTAGTAGTGAAGGTTATAATTGTGAACTGTCACTAAATGTGATCACATCTAGCGGTTCAACAAAAGTTATTATAAAATTGTGTCATAACTGAGAAATAGAGGTTTCTGTGTGTCATTGTCAAAAAATATTTTTATAAGAACTTGTGCTGAACCGCCAGACGTGATCTGATCACGTTTATGGACCCGTTTACAATCTTTTCGAGATTGCAATATCTGGTTTGAACTGTTAAAAAAATTGCTCCTTTTGTGTTGTATACTTTTTGAAATGGTTAATTTGTAATATTTGCACTGTTTTAAATCTATTTTTTATGTTTTTCATGTTTTGTTAGTTCCGATTTCCCAATAGGATAAGAGCTGTATTTATTGAAATGATGGCACAGTTAGTCATCAAATTACTTATTTTTTTCGAGTATAAAACGGTTTTGTTCTTGGTCAGTAATTCTAACTAAACGTGAAGCTATAAAAATAATCATTTATTTGTTTTACACAGCATGCGAAAGGGAGCGGATGATCTCCAGCAAGCGCTAGAAGCCATGGTCATCCCAATGTTCTGCTATTCCCGAGTCTGCGAGGCTGCGGATGATGATCACGTCGCTAAGCTTGAGAAGTTGTTTAGTTTGTGGGAGAGCAAGTCCAACTACGTCAGTCAGTTAGCTGTTGAGAAGCTCCGGAATTTTAATCAAACCTTGGTTGAATTTAAAAACGATGTGATGACGAGACATGGACTGGTGGTTGCGCAAATCGCCAACTCAATTCAGCAGCAGTATGAAGGATTTAAAATTCAGCATCAAAACTTTTGTCAGCACGTTGCTCAAAGTGTGAAGGTAAATATTATCATTGCAGTATCATCTTTTGAATTAGTAATTTGAAATATTTATGTATCTTTGTGATTGAATTAATGTATTGCTATATGGTTCGAATTCAAATTATAGACCCTGGAACAGCAAATTCAGCAAGGCCTTATTCAAGATCAGATTAGATTGCAACAAAAACAGCAGCAAGAGCTTCAACAGAAGCAGCAGCAGCAGCAACAACTACAGCTTCAGCAACAGCAAGAACAACAGCGGCAACAGCAACAACAGCAGCAGCAGCAGCAACAACAACAGCAAGGGGGACCTATGATGAATTCAATGCAAATGGGGATGGGAGGCCCTGGAGGATTGAACCCGGGGGGAATGCTTTTAGGACCGGGTGGTCCGTTGATGTCTGGCTTCCCTGGTTCTGGTGGCGGCCCTGGACAAAATCTGGGTCCTCCGAGTATCCCAGTTGTTTCCGGTGGCCTTCCAACCACTCAAATCATCCCCCCACCCTACATCCCTCCCGTAACTGACATTGGAATACCGGACTTGAGTCGACCCCCACCCGGATTCCCAACTCCACCGCCGGATAAGGATCTTATCCCTGCCCTCCCTTACTATGAGCTTCCCGCTGGACTGATGGTCACGTTGGTTCGGGTAAGTTTCAAAAAATTGAAAAAGCAGATGCTACCCACATTTTTTTCTCTTTTGCTCACTACTCAGAAAGAATGAAAACGTGATATTTCTTGTAAATTGTGTCCACAGTACTATTGACAGTCATGTATTGAAATTTTGTGGTAATTTAGTTGTTATTGTGTCAAGTATCACGTGTGCTTTTAGACACTATGACAGTGTGCACATGCAATCGTGGATAGTGTTGCAAGGATTGAAGCGCCTGTTTGCGTAATGATGAGTGAGTTTGATCGGATTGATTAAATGAATGAATTATTGGTGTTTGAATTAATTTCCTTCGATGTTTGCCTTTTGCTAGCTTGAAGAAGATAATTATAAGCCGATCGATCCGAAAACAATTCGTCTTCCACCACCGTGTCCTCCAAGTGATCGTTTAATTCAAGCCGTGGATGCTTTCTACGCGGCTCCGTCTCATGAGAGGCCACGTGACAGGTGAGATTTTTGTGGCACGCTTAGTTAGTTACTTTTTAATATTTATAACAATGCAATGCCAGTTTATCATTTTTATATCGAAATAGTTACTAGTTATGGTGTCGTAGGCTTTTAGCTTTTTTATGGTTCCTTTATCCTTTGCTGGTTTTGGGTCTGGTTTAACTTACGATTAGCTTCCAATTTATTATTCACCGTGTTTCGTTTTTGTATTTGATTTGTATAAAAATTGTTCGTAGTTTATTCATCGTGTCCCGTTTCCTTTATATTGTATTATGTATTTCTTGCAGAGTAGTTTGTTCTGTAAAATATAATATTATTCACCGTGTTAATGTTTCATGTAAAGTTTTATGTTTTGAAATCAGCATTATATAATGTATGATATCCAGGTGTATGTTTTGTAAAGGGGAAAACGTCTTTGTTTTTGAGCTAGATCATGTTTCCGTCCTCGTGACATTAGAAATTACATAAAGTTACTTATTCGTATTGTCTTGCTATGTTCTCAGTACCCGTCACATGCATTGAAGGCATTTTTTTGTATGTTTATATTTTTTGTTTTCCTTTTGCTTTTTATTGTCTCTTTTGCATGTGGTGGGACGTGTCGTTGTCAATCTTTGAATCTCACACTCTTTCAAGCTTTTGTTATTTGGATCTTAGGCTTAGGTTTCCTATCTTCCCATTTTTTTTTGTTTGCTTCTTATATATCATGGAAGTAGCTCAATAACGAGACGAGGAGATTAAATTGTCTTTAGGTTTATCTTGATCTCCGGTCTCGTTGTAGAAAACGTGATGTTTACTTTGAAAAGTGATTTTCGTAGTAAAGGATTACAGCTGCCATGCTCGTAAGTAGACGTGTAGGTACATCAGCGTGTATCTTATCAGCAAATACCGGCCGCGTGTGTCGCTGATATTTGAAGCATTCTTTGCTCTGTAATTTTGGCCTATGCTATGTTTCGTTTTTGCTTATTTTTTTACGGTTTGGTGAATGAACGTATGGACGGTTTGTTAAATTGTTGTTTTTTTTGTGAAATTTCAGTGAGGGTTGGGAGCGTCTTGGACTCTACGAGTACTTTAAGGCTAAGAATCTGGCGCGAAAACAAAAGGAAGATGATATTACGGAAGGCAGAAGAGATAAAAGTCGGTCACCGACTCCGGTCCGACGAGGGGAAAGTCCCAGTGGGGGAAGGTCGCCGCCGAGAAGGCGATACCAGAGGTACAAACGTCCTTTGTTTGGCTTCAATTCGTTTTATTAATTATTTACATTCCTTTGTATTAAACTTTGATTTTGTTTGGTCTTTTTTAGTAAATCTCCAACGCCTCAGAGAAGCAGCCGCCGTCGTTCCAGATCCCGCTCACCCTCAGCTTCCTCAAATTCTAATTCAAGACGGAAAAAGTCAAGTAGACGGTCACGATCACGCTCTAGATCCCCACCTAGAAGATCACCTACACCTCCTAGTTTCTCGTAAGATGATCAAAATTACCCACAAAAATCAAATGTGTCACAGTGACGCGTGACGTATGTGCTTCATTGTAGCATCTGATTCTGTAATTAATTAGCTTCTTATTAATTTCAGGGGTGCTGGCTTTGGTTCGGATCGTAAATTGGATGAAAGTAATAAGGGTCATCAATTGCTAATGAAGATGGGATGGGGTGGGACTGGTTTGGGAGCTAAGGAGCAAGGTATTCTTTCTATTTAATTCACTCTTAGTATAATTCTATAATTATTAAACGTGCGTGTACGTCCACGGGTTCATCCAGGGAATCGAACGGTTACTTATTTTTTCGTAACAAACCCCTTCCCAACAAACCTCCGTCCCAAACGCAAGTTTGCAGTATGTATTTGCAACGTGTAAATAATATTTTGATATTACTTTAGATAGTAGGCTACGGATTATGAAACCGGTAGCGTACGCTTTAACGTAGAAGCCACCTCGACGGTGACAGGCAGAGAAACACGTGCAGGAAAATTGTTTGCGTTAATACTTCTTTACCATTGTTTTTTTCATGTGCCTGGGTACATAATATGTAATTATTAGTGGTTCGGTTAGGAAAGTCGATATCGATAACGATTGCCTTGTCACATTTCGAAAAAGAGGGTAACGTGTTTTAACGGATGCCAGTATAGTATGTAAGTACGTCGTAGTTGGGCCCAGGCATGGCCACTGAATAAATAATTACCATGTGTAAGGAGCATCCGTGGCTGTAACGTGCTCCTGGCAGTGGCAGTCTTACTTACCCCGTGCCTACCTAAATAAATAGGTTTGTGTATCGCTATTGAAGATGCAAAGTGGCTGTTATGTAGGTACTTGGGTACTTCCAATAACTTTTTTCATTTTTGTATTTATTTAGACTTTTTCAGACCTTTTAACCAGTAACGGAGTTAGGCCAGGTCAGGCCGCAGGCTGCGATGAATTATTAATCAGAGTTTGATTTCATTACTTTGCTTCTTCGGTGACAGTATTTTCATTTTCTGGTGCCGTCTGTCTACGTGTTGTTTGTCTGTCTGTCTTATGACTGACTGCCGTGTGACGAACCTACTGCCCTACGTAATATTTAGGCTGTCATTTAATGAGCTTTATGCAAGGCTGTTTTGCCTCTTGTGGCCGTACCATGCTGGAAACAAAATAGTTTTGTGTATTTTGTTTTGCTGTCACACTAATGGAAATATTTTGGTTGTGGTTTAGCTCATTCCACTGAGTCATCACTCGCCACATAATAAACAAGGTGTGTAGGGAAGATTATCCTCGTGACACATTTTTTGTGTGCAATTAGGTACCCACTGTTCTTGTTAAGGAAGTGTAATGTACTGTAGTTTCGGTCTAACTAGTAAGAATGGCGAATGTTGCGTGTAATAATTATTCAAATTGACTTATATACGTACCGTAAAACTCCCAATAACTCCCCGGGGAGTTATTTGCAAAATTCCTGAAAATAGTTCGTGGTAAAGTATGTACGTACATGCTAAAGCATAGGTTCCTCTAATAACGTACCGGGGAGTTATTGGAGGTGGGGAGTTATAGGAGGTAGGGAGTTATTGGGAGTTTTACGGTACTTAACCTATTCGGAACTGGGAAGCCAGGGAAAGAATGCTTTAAAAAAAGTGTCTAATCTACAAATTAATGAAATTAGCTTTTTCAAAAAGGTCGAAACTAAAAACTAACGTTTTCAAAAGCATTCGAAACAAGAAAGTGACACTTTCAAAAAGGTCAAAACTAGAAACTAACGTTTTCAAAAGCATTTTAAAGCAAGAAATTGAAACTTTTAAAAAGGTAAAAGCTAGAAATTAGAAATCAACAATTTCATAAACAGTCGAAACTAGTAACTAACCATTTCAGAAAGGCTCCAACAAGAAATTACCATTTTCAAAACGGTCAATACTATATTAATTAGCACTTTCAAAAACAGTCAAAACAAGGAATTCACCTTTTCAAAAACGTTCACAACAATTAATTACCACTAATTATTGAAAAGATGTAAAACTAGGTTGATTCCTGTTTCGAAAAGGTTAAAAATAATAATTGCTAGTACTTACATTACAGTTTTGCTTATTTATTTCTATTCTGCTTTTTACCGACTTAATTTTTGTTTCAACAAATTTTTCGTTGACGTCATTTCCAGAATCCAGGCTCATTTTACGATTTTACGGTCACGTTTTAATTTAGCTTTGTACACGTAATTCCGTTGTTGTTGCCTCTCTGGGCTTTCTGTACCGTACCGTGTGTGCCTCAATATTTTACTGGTGGCAGTTTAGGTTTTGTGGAAGGCACATGCATGGACGCATGCAACTCTAGTTTCAACAGAAATAAATTATTTAAAGCGTATGCCAATTTTATTTCATTGAATTTTAGAATGCTTATAAATGTATGTATTACTTTAATGTATTTATTTAATAGCAATCCATTTCAAGGTAGGCTCTGGCATGTTTTATTTGCTACTGCGTTGGGTTTTATCGATCGATTTTATTTTCATTACAGTTACGTATTTTCGGTGCTGGATCATTGGTTGCTTGTTGCAGGATCACAATGCAATGCTTTAGTTATTTTTTGTGTGCAGATGTTTGATTTTGATTTTACTCCCTGAGCCTTAATGGGTTATGTAGGCGGGTATTTACTCTTAGTTAGGCCAAATGTGTTTTTTAGTTGGTCTCTTAATGTTGTTTACGAGGTAGAGTGTGTTATGTATGAGTGTCTGTCTGGGCTGTGCTTCTGCACTGGTATTATTTTGGTGCACGCATTTGACAACGTGACAGGGAATGAATGTGGGCCTCCTCACTCAGGACTCAAGTGAAGTTGGTAATTACTTAATTAAAAGCCTGTGTAGAGCATTTCTACGAGCCGAGCCAGCCTATAATTAAAGTGCTGTGCTCTTGTAAGTACGTATCGTCGGTGAACAGGCATTGTAAGTTAGGTGTTATAGGTTCATTCGCCGCGTAAACCCGTTCTGACGCAAGTTTTGCTGAAAAGTGTAAAATAGTAACGTTAATACTTTTACGCAGTTTTGAAAAGTCGAAATCGTCGTTTTGCTACTTTTGAAAAGTTTAAATAGCAGGTTTAAAAGTAGTTTTACGTTCACTAAAAAGTGTAATTATTTCTTTTACGTATGTATTTTTGAAAAGTCAAAGTTTTAGTTTTGACACGTTTTGGGAAGTGTAAGTAGAAGGTTTACTACGTTTTAAACAGTCAAAATAGCACACTACTTTTTAAAAAGTCTAAATATCAGTTTTGTTACTTTTAAAAAAGTCAAAATAACACTTTTCCTACTTTTAAAAAAGTCGGAAAAGCAGTTTTACTACTATTTAAAAGTCCAAACAGCTGGTTTACTACTTTTCAAAAAGTGTAAATAGTAGATTTACTACTTTTGGAAAAGACAGAAGCATTTTTTCCACTTTTCGAAGAAGTCTAAATAGCAGGTTTACTTCTTTTAAACAAGTCTAAATAGCAGGTTTACTACTTTTCAAAAGTCCAAATTGCAGGTTTACTACTTCTGAAAAAGTGTAAGTAGCAGGTTTACTACTTTGGGAAAAGACAAACTAAGCAGTTTTGCCACTTTTGGAAAAGTGTAAATAGCAGGTTTACTACTTTTTAGTTTAGTCAAGATAGCGGTTTTACTACCTACTTTTGAAAAAGTCTAAATAGTACTTTTACTAGTTTTGAAAAAGTCAAAAAAACAGTTGTTCCACTTTTGAAAAAGTGTAAAAAGTAATTTTACACATTCCTAAAGCTACACTTTCTTCACAGTAGTGCTTCATCACAGGCGATATGATTTAAAATAAGTCACACTTTCTCACACCACGTCAGAAGTGACACGTCGCCCAGCGGAGATTTTCTAACTTTACAACTTTTGCTTTGACTTTGACGTGGGCTGGAGGACAGATACGTATTCAATGGAAACATAGACAGAAATACAAATAATTTTTACTGGAGTACTGGAATGTTTGTGGTTCTACTATTTCAAAATAACAAAATACAATAAAAAAAATCACGGCTGTGTATGCACTGCATCGACGTAGTTTCTTCCTTACAGTTTTAGTCGTGTTTTAAGATTGATTTGAAGATTATTATTGCGTATCTTGCCGTGTGGCTGATCTGCCGGTGTGCGGCTTTCGAGTACTTCGATCTTATGTTTTATACCTGATGACGGTAATGATGATGATGAGATGAATTGGAAAGAAACGTGCCTAGCAGTTCAAGACAAGCACCATTACATTACAGGCCACATGGTATTTCAAATTGATTACTTTGCTACAGATGACAGATTTTTTTTTTACAATACTACAAAGCTACTACGGACAGATGCAGCTGGTTTTGTTGGTGTCACTGATCACACAATAGTTCTGGTACGGAGCAGTACTCTGTCAGTTTCTGTAGTATCAGGCGTGAACATAAGATTGGAGTAAGAAGATAATAGAGAGCAAGTTCACGGTTGGTCTTGATTAAGCCATTGATCCATTATTTGTAATTATTTGTATTCGTATTGGTTAACCTATTCGGAACTAGGAAGCTGTGGAAAGAATGATCTACATACTAGTTAGGAAAGTGCTTATTGTAACAATTAAGAGCTTTAAAAACGTTGTAATGTAGTAAATAATGTTTTCAAAAACTGTCAAAACTAGAAATTCACATTTTTAAAAAGATCAAAACTTGAAATTTACATTTTCAAAAAGACCAAAACCATAAATTAACACTTTCAAAAAGGTCAAAACTATAAATTAACACTTTCAAAAAGGTCAAAACTAGAAATTAAAACTTTCAAAATCGTGTAAAACTAGAAATTAAAACTCAAAATCGTGTAAAACTAGAAATTAACACTCAAAAAGGTCAAAACTAGAAATTAACACTTTCAAAAGCGTGTAAAACTAGAAATTGACTAATTTTAAAAAGGTCAAAACTAGAAATTAACACTTTCAAAAGCGTGTAAAACCAGAAGTTGACTAATTTCAAAAACGTGGCAAACTAGAAATTAAAACTTTCAAGAATGTGGAAAACTAGAAACAAATTCTTTCAAAAAGGTAAAACTACTGACTAACACTTTCCAAAATTTCAAAACCACATTTGCACATTTTCGAAAACAGTCAAAATTAGAAATTACCAATTTCAAAAACATTTAAAAGTGTGTGTGGTAAAATATATTACCGTTTCGAAAAGATTAACCCTTTAATTACCAATTTATTAGTTCTTTTGTAACTGTTATTATTTATTATTTGTACAGAAAATCCTTTTACAATTAAATGTAAGCACAGCTGGTCCCAACCCGACCGCTAAATCACTATCGCCCGCTGTCAGCTGTAATTAATACAAATTAATAGGAATGATTTAATCATTAATTTGTTTGTAAAAGTCCAGGTGACATTTTCATGAAAGCTTTTGAAGGAAAACATGCTGTTTTTTTACGATTTTGTTGTTCATGAATATATGAAGAAAGTGTAAGGTTCTGGGTCCCGGGTATTTGATGCAGCTGATCTTGGATCGTGTTTCTGCTGAATTACAAATAATTGCTTAGTCGAATCGATAAATCGGTTTTTATTTTTGTTTATTTTATTCTACATTTCCGCTTCATTCAAGTACATAACAACACAAGTCATAAAGTGCGCATAAAATGGGATAAATAATGGGGGGCTTTGTAGGCCGTTGTGGTTCTATGTGTATTTGAATGAAATCATCTCTGTTTTCATTTTGTGTGTGTTTGTGAGGTGAAGTAAAAGTCGTAGATGTAAAGGTGCTCGTGCTTATGGCCATGTTCTTTGATCTTGGATGTTGGATGTGCTGGCTGCACGTGACTTGAGGAGAGAATAGATTTTTTTTTCAAGTCACGTTGCTGCTCTTTCCTCACTCTCTCAGGACCAGCACCAGCACCAGTCAGATAGATCTCTCTCGTTCTCACAGATCACCATGAGACGGTTCGGGCTCATGTTTCAGAGAGTCTCTTGCATTTTGTATTCACATTTGTCTACCTAACAACCAGAAACAAATTATGTATACTAGGGACTGCAGACTGCACCTATAACCGCCGTTGTATGGTGGAGTGATGAATGATCATGTGTGGGTAGACGGAATGTAATTCTCAGATTGGTTTATCATTGCGCATTGGTTTATCCCAAACAGCTTTTTTACAGCAGTTTCTACGAAAAGATTTTTTTTTTAAATGTTTTTTTATTGTTTTGCTCAAAAAGGCTTTTTAAAGATGTTGGTTGCTTTTAGTGGGTACTTGTTGAAAGCCTTATTTGTGTATAAAATAGATTTTGAAAACAGGACTTTTGTGAAACGTTCTTTTTGAAAACATTGTTTGTGTAAAAAGTACTTTCTGAAATCATTATTGTTGTTAACAGGGCTTCTTGAAAACCTTGTTTTCGTACAAAGAAGTACTTTTTGAAAACCGTATTTTATATTTTTGTAAACAGTGCCTTTTGAAAAGATGACTGTTGTAAACAGCACTTTTTGAAATCGTTATTTTTGTAAACAGTGCTCCTTGAAAACCATATTTTGTTAAAAAAAATATCTTTCGAAAGCATCGTTTTTGTAAAAACTACCTTGTGAAAACCATGGCTGTTGTAAAAAGTACTTTTTGGAAACACTGTTTTTGTAAAAAGTACGTTTTGAAACCATTATTTTTGTAAACAGTGGTTTTTGAAAATCCTAGTTTGGTAAAAAGTGTTTTTTGAAAATACTTTTTTTTATATATAAGGTGAACTTTTTGAAAACATAATTTTTATAAACACTGCATTTTAAAATTGCGCTATTGCGCAATTTATCGAAAAGCAGTGTTTACAAGGTGTCTTGCAAAAGTTTGTAGACTGTAGGCTTTCTCAACATATGTATGCAGTTTTACATTGTATTTTTTCTAAACATACTTTTTCGGTAACTTATTATTGGCAAAAACAAAAAACTGTTATCAAAAACTTTGTAACAGTATCTGTTATGAAATTTAGTGATTTAAGGATCCCTCTATTAAAATATGTTTTTACGGCTTTTTTTAAAGGCCATGGCTTTCTGGCTACGAAAACTGGTATTAAAATCTTGTTTTTGTAATTTAACCTTTTTTCCAACATTTGAACATTTCGTTGGTTAATTTTCGTATAAGGATTGTTTTACGGTGCAATTATCTGCGTCCTTTCTAACTTCCGGGCTGGAGGTTCCAGCAGTTTTTAAAGGCTTTTGCTGGCAGTGAGGGAAATGTGATGCTTTAGCTGATTCTGAGATGAAAGAGAGTTGAAGTTGTGTCTGCGGTTTAAGTGGACAATGGAAAAGGTTAAAGTGGTTTGATTTCCTCGTGGTTGTTGTTCTGTTTCGCTTTGCGTTTCAATGAATTTTTGTTTGATGTTTGCTTTTGATTGTAGGTTTGATTTTTGTTTTTTTTTAAATTAAATATTGACGTTAGCGGGAAGTGTGTAAGGGATTGGAGAGGCGGTCGCTGGGTCTGATGCTTTCTCGTATTGCTCAATCAGTTTGTTTTAATTTTGTTTAATTTGTAAGAGCAAGAACCTACCTTTGCTTTGTGCCAATTAGGGCTTATTTATTAGTTAAAATGGAAACTATGTATGATATGTTGTTAGTATAAATTTGCATACAGAAATACATAAAAATTTTAGTTACGGTACGTTCGTGTTCACGTAGCAGCTGCTGAATTCAGATAGGTACAATAGGTAGGTATTTTGTTAGGGGTTGGTTTAATAGGTTCATAATTTTACTTGTTTTTGATAAAGTACACTTTTTAAAAAATTGCAAAATAGTTTTTACGTGTTTTAAATAAGTTAAACTGTGTATAGTGTGGCTAGTACTGTAATTCGTTGTTTTGAAAAAAAACAAAATAATTATAAGTAGGTAGGTATGTTTAGCATATCGCGTCTTTTTAAAAGGCTGCAAAAGTCCTTCTGTCATTTTTTCCATAAAAGATTGTTGTACATTGCGCATTGTTTTCGGTGGATGAAAAACGGCAATATTTGCATTTTTGAAAAGGTGCAAAATGCTTGATTGACATTTTTTGAACAGGTGCAAAATGTCTGATTTACGTGCTTTTGAAAAGGTGCAAAATGTCCGATTTACAGTTTTTGAAAAGGTGCAAAAAGTCCAATTTACAGTTTTTGAAAAGGTGCAAAATATCCAATTTAAATGTTTTTGAAAAGGTGCAAAATGATCGATTTGCACGTTTTTGAAAAGGTGCAAAACTTCTTGTTTCCATATTTTAGAAAAGGTGGAGAATGTACATACAATTTGCGCATACTTTAAAAAATAAAAAGCATGTAAAAGTTTTTTAATTATAAAAAGTGCCTTGGGGTATACACCCATGTTGTTATTCACAATAATTATCTTGTTTTTGACGGGGAACAAATTAAGAATTGCATGCTTTTGAGGCGGAGCAAAGTGCTACTGGCATACATAATGGTATTTCTGTAAAGAATTTCAAGGCAAAGTTTCTTTTAGAAATGAGAGGCGAATAAATAAAAAAAATAATAATAATTCCGAGTGAAAGTCATAGTGATGGTTTCCCCATTTTTGTTTTCTTTTTCCAGGGATTGAAGCCCCCATCCACGGCGGGGAAGTTCGGGAGCGGAAGGATCAATACAAGGGAGTTGGAGTGGCTGTGAATGACCCTTTTGAGAATTACAGGAAATCTAAAGGTCAGGCCTTCGTGGAGCGGATGCGGGCACGAGCGGAGGAGCGAATCTAATAATAAGTTCTCTAACTAATTTAATTACAACCTACAAGACAAAGGGCACCGAAAGGAGCTCAAACTCAATTCAACTCAGCAAACAAAATAAAGCTACCTACGTGTGGTTTCAACTTCACAAGAACTCAAGCACTCTGCCATGCCGATGGGATTCTATGTGATGGAAATTAAACTACCAATTAAATGGAAATTACGAAGCAAAAGAAAATACTAAAGATACCTACCCAAGTTATAAAAAATAAAATTACTAAAATTTCCGAATACTATTGTAATCGTGTCTACAAAATAATAATAATATTACCACTAACTCTAAGCACTTTAACTAATATAATTTATTAATAATCATTCGTTATTGCTACTATATTGAATATTCATACTTTTGTATCTATTATTAAATTTAGATTTACGATTACGATTACGATCGATTAAGTTAGTATGTACCTTAACCTAGCCTGTAATTTTAAGCCCCGAAATCCCGAATCGGTAATTATTGTGTAGGAAACATCTAATTTAGTTAAATTATTTGTTACGATTGTGAATTGTGTTCAGTGCCGACGCGACTGTGTAAATATTTGAGCCTAAAATATATATTTAGCTTTGTACTAATTGGATTTTGGTATGTTCACCTTTGGTTTCCTTTCCATGCTGTCAATTTGGTCTCGTGTCTATTAAGCCAACCTTCTTGTCGATTCTGGGGAGATATGCTTTAATTGACTACACGCATTACCGACTGACTGTATATCTAGTTTGTAGGGTAGTTACATTGTTATTGTTACACTAATAATAGTGCCACTTTGTTTAATAATACTTTGGCAGGTAGGTATAGTAATTAACGGTATAAATGGACATGTTATTTTGAATGAGGGGCAATAGAGAATATTTTATACTGTATGCCAGTGCAGTGTCAGTGTGTGTGTTCTATTTCCAGTTCCAGTTCCAATCCTTCTTCCTTTTGATCGCTTTCCTAGCAGTTAAATGAATCTGTGAAAGTTTAGTAATAGTAATAATTATGAATGAATTTTTGAAGTAATGTGTGTACAGGCTACGGTTGTAGATTCAAATTAGAAAATAGTTAAAAAATGTGTATTATGTTGCTGTCTAGTGTAAGAACGTACCTCATGTCAGTAGAAGTGTTTGTTGCTTTACGTTTACGAAATTATAAAAATAAAATTACAGTGGTTTGTACAGGTAATAAAATGTAATTATAAATGTAATAATAAATGTGAAGTGAAAGTAAGTACGCTTGATTTCGGGGAAATTAAAAATACTGGAATAAATGAATTCTTTTTAAACCGGCTTCGGCTGCTATTGTTGTTGTGCTGTGGTTCAATTATCTCTCTGTAAACAATTCATTGGGCAATCGCGTCTTTCTTGTGGCGAGGGATTTCGTGGTATTTATTGCTTTTGACTGCGTAGTATCAAAATACAATGGAAAAAAATGGGAGTGAGTGGGAAGGAAAATGAAAATCGGTGGAAAGCACGGGAATTGCCATTCTGTGTGTGCACCGGAACGACAGTCGCAATCCGAATTAGAATCCGGAATCCGTAATCCGTAATTCCCTGAACTGTGACGACTGGAGTGGTGAGTAAACAACGGGAGACTGACGATGGCAGATTCCAAACACGTGTCCGTACCAATGCTTGAGAATCGCTTTTATTCTTTTGGCCATCCGATCCGTTTAGTTCCTGGGGGTCTGATGATGCAAGAGTTTCTTTTTGCCGGAAACTGACGAGCTTTGGGATTATGTAAGGTTTCTGCAGCGTTTTATGCGTTTTTATCCTTTCAAAACGGTCATTACTAAGGTTTTACATCTTTTTGAAACTGGTAATTTCAAGATTGACATTTTTTCGTAGATTTTACATTGGCTTGGCAAAGGCAAATGGTGGCTTAACCTTTTCGAAACATTAATTCATTAGGTTTTACATTTTTTGAAACTGTTAATTTCAAGTTGTTCACCTTTAGAAAGTGTTAATTTCACGTTTTGACCATTTTGAAAAAGTTATTTCATATTTCTTGACCTTTTTAAAAATGTGACTTTTTTCAATTTCGGGTTTGAACTTTTTGAAACAGTTTCTGGTACTACTTTGGAATGTTTTTAAAAACGTTAATTTGCGGTTTTGACCTATTTTAAAAGGGCTACTTTGCAGTTTTGACCGTTATGAAATTGCTAATTTATAGTTTTGACCGTTTTAAAGAAGGTTTCTTCGTAAAAAAAAACATTTCTGTAAATCAGTAAATCGCTCTTTGACTGGAACCGGGTTTGCAAGTTCCGAAAATCCGGAAGTTAAAAAATACTTACCTAGTAGTTGCTGTATGCAGTTTTTGGAAATGTGCGTTTGATTGTTTGTGGTATTTGCCTTTTTCTAGAAAAGTACACACAGCTCTACATCAGGGTTCGCCGCTTTGAAGAATGGGCAGTTAATTGCATTTGTTTTGCACCTTCAAAAAGCACTTACTATAAATTCATTTCTTAACGCGTAGCTTTAACTGGATTTCTGCGGAGAAGTTTGTTGCATCACCTTTTCCCTTTGGCGAAACTCAATTCACTAGTCAGTATTGCAGTTAAACAGAAACGACCTAATTAAAGATCACGTTTTGACTTTTTTGAAAAAATGCATAACTTGATTTATTCAAGAAAGATTCATTTCAATGGAATGTTTAAGCTCCGACCGATGCAAAATTCATGTTTTACTGCCTGTTTTACATAAAAAGTTGTTAGGTAAGTTTAAGCTTTATTATTTATTTTTACAAAATACAATTCTGCCGAACATGTTTATTAACCTGTCTGCCAGGCGAAAAAAATCACCATAAGGGAAGTCTAGGCGTAATATTATCAGTAAAGCTACGGCTATAGTTTTATCAGTAAAAAAAAATAGTAATTCATAATCTGCCAGTCGTACTCTGTATGTAAGGAAGGTCAATCAAATGTCGTTGGCTGATTGGGTTTGATTACAAATATTAATTATATTCACATTCAACTATAGGAAATGATGTGCGTCGTTACGAACAATAATATGTAATTGTGAATCAAAATTTTATAATAAATAAATGGAAGCAATTGAGTATTGAGTACAAGTTTTGATTGTTCAGTAATAAGCCTTACGAGCTATTCTTTGTTGTATGTAGTGTCAGTCAACTCTATTGAAATATTTTTGTTGATTTCGCATTTAGATTTATTTAACTATCTCGATCTACTATCATTTTTGTTTACTGTAGTTTGATGAAGTGATGTATTAGCCCAGGTCACGTTTCACGTCATGCTATCTGTCTCACTTAGCCTCACAATCGGTATCGATTTGTGGTTCTCCCTTTGAATTTTGTGCACAACAAATGAATGATGCAATAATATTTAAATAGATCTCCATTAAAAATATAAAAATATTTTGCTTAACTTTTTCTCACGGGACACGTGACCATAGTGACTATTTTTGGATCGATGATTGTATGATCCAAAGGAGCACTTTTATTTAGGAGAGGGGATGACAGTGGTAGTAGTACAATGGACGGCATAATCTCACCTTACCTTGAACTAAGACGAGTTTGAAGTTATGCAGATTTAGTTGTAATACAGACGTTGACGTTGCTATACGTATACATAGATGAATATACTAGCTATACTATTACAATTATGTAATGCTTTTGTTACTGACAGAGTTAATGTGAAGTAGATAGGCGGCAAAGTTTTGGAAAAGAATATTTTTTAATTTTGAATTTTATTGTCATTACATATGTCGTCTGTGTGGATGCAATGTGTTGTAGGTCCATCCTAAATGATTATTGTTTGTAGTATTTATTAGTTCTGTTCCCGGCCAAAGAATTCCCGCTTAAGATTTTTTGAATAGCAAAAGAAAAAAGGGATTCAAAAATACGGATTTGTCTCTGTTTGTTTAGTTAAAGGCGAATGAATACTACCTGTTTAAGCATTACCTAGACCTCATCTTGGAGGTGACATGTTATGCCGTCATGGCTGTAAAGAGAAAGAAACCTTAGGAATCCTTGGAAACTGTCAAAGGGTGGAGCTGATTTGAAATAACCGCCATGGCGCTGTGAGACGTTTGATTGCTGATGCTTTGAGTAAGCTACATGGGAAAGACTTTTGTTAATCGTTTCAAAACGGAAATACCTAGGTACTTTATTTTGCACCTTTTAAAAATGTGAATTTCTTGTTTTGACCTTTTTGAAAGTGCTAATTTCTAGTTTTAAACGTTTTTAAAGATGTCGATTTATTTTTTTTGATGATTTTGAAAGGATAGATTTCTTGATTTGATCTTTTTGAGTGTCGATTTCTTGTTTTGACCTTTTAGAAAGTGCAAATTTCTAGTATTGAACGTGTCTGAAAATGTTGATTTCTATTTTTGACGCTTTTGAAAGTGTTGATTTCTAGTGTTGACATTTTTGAAAGTGTTGATTTCTAGTTTTGACCTTTTTGAAAGTTATAATTTCTAGTTGAGTACCTTTTGGAAAGTTTTTATTTTTAGCTTTGACCTATCTAAAAGTGTTATTCCCTATTTTTAACTGTGCTTTTGAAAGGGTTAATTATTACTAGTTTTGGCCGTTTAAAAATATTAATTTGTAGAATGCACAGTTTTGTTTAGCATTCCTTCCATAATTGTCAAGTTCCAAATATGTAGATCTTGATTCCTGAACCGACTCCGTTGGGCTAAGCCCGTTAAAAGACGCAGTGATGACCTTGCTCTATTAATAAAGTTCGTCTTGCTCTATTTACCTACCTTCAAGGAAAGTTGACCACTATGAAAAAAAGTGACCTTTGGACATTTTGCTGTTACACTAGCGATATGCATAGACATTTACGTAGGTATATAGGTATCTTTTTTTAGGTATTTTTTTAGGCAGGTATTTAAAGGAATGTTTACAGTACACATACGTACTACGTAGTACCAGTAGATGCTTCATTCGCTGGATCTGGATACGCTTCAATTTGCTGCCTAATCCAGGGTCGTAATTCGTCGTTCGTATCCAACCTTTGCGTTGGGTTGCGTTGCGTTGTTGTTGAGTTTTTGGAGGTTAATTTTTATGTGAGCAACGACTCGATATAACTTTTGCTTTACTGTCCTTTCGTCCTTTTTACTTTCTTGTAACGTCTGAAGCAAATGCAAATGCCTACGGAACTCCAGTCGATTCTCGAGTCGTATTTGAGGCTCTACCCATGCTTTTAAATGATTTCTGAGCAACTCGTATATAGAAATGTTTTTACAAAGTACCTAAAACTATGGGCCCATGTTATGTATGTGTCTTACGATTAGTTGCCCAGAGTCAAGAGTAACACAGTCAAGAGTCTCTGGGACGGGTAACGTGTAACGCAAAACGCAACACGTGTATCGGCAGCCTTGGAACTTAATGATGGGGCTTACGTACAAGTTAGTTATACTATACAGTATACATATATTGCATATTGTAATTTGGTATGCCATTGAACAAGCGGGGTTTTAGCATAGCTTGGTGTAAAATATCGTGGGCGAAGAGGCATTGTATCTTAAGTTGAATAGCTTGCCGTTATGGTGTCATATTCACGCCAGTAGTCCCAGCTATCGACTTTTTACGTATCGAACAAAATTAAAAGGAATTTCTATTCCAAAAAAAATAATAATGCTAATTGCTAGCATTCACACTTTTTCAAAATGTTTTTACAAAGATTGTTGCTACTTTTTGAAAAGTGTAAATAGGATTTTGGCTGCTTTTTGAAAAGTGTAAATAGCAATTTAGCTACTTTTAAAAAGTGTTGATAGCAATTTGGCTACCTTTTGAATAGCGCCAAGCCAATACCAGTATACTAGCTTCTTTTTGAAAAGTGTTAATACTTGTTTAGCTACTTTTTGAAAAGTGTAAATAACAATTTGGCTGCGTTTTGAAAAGTGTAAATAGCAGTTTAGCAACTTTTTGAAAAGTGTAAATATTAGTTGAGCTTCTTTTTGAAAATTGTAAACACCAGTTTGGCTACTCTTGAAAAAATGTAAATAACTATTTGGCTGCGTTTTGAAAAGTGTAAATAGCAGTTTAGCAACTTTTTGAAAAGTGTAAATATTAGTTGAGCTTCTTT
>JAQFZC010000854.1:0-38746 GCA_034695205.1 Dicyrtoma fusca | reverse complement strand
GACTACATCCCAATAATATCAATGCAACTTTTTCAAATATCCTGAGGATATCACTTACTCCCAAGTTTACATCCTGTAAAGCTCCTCGTGAGATCCTAATGCTAGCTGGGTACCGATCGCCATCATGCCGTTATTGTTAGCGCAAAGCCAAACGTCCGTTTCGATCCACTTTGTCATTCTCACATGCAAATACAGATCAGTTACCCAACAATTTAGGAATTAATAAAAAATCAAAGTAAAAAAAGTAAGTTGCATATTTTTTAATCCTTATACGAAAAGACAAGGTTACTGTGCTGTCAAAGTTCCAGAGAGCATTCTTCATGCTTTTGTAATCTCAGTTTGAACTTCACAATCATTTCTTCGGTCATTAAATTTTGAACATCTCAGCATGGACAGGACCTCAGGATGACCACGTGTGCCCTTTAAGATTTTATAGACAACTAGATACTAGAACATATTTATGTGGTATTCTGCAACTCTGCTTAAAAAGTAAGAAAGAATAAGCGCCCTTTGCCTTTAGCACGGATCAAGAGTATGAACATATAAAATGCGACCAATTGTGACCCATGGTTGACTTTCCCTACTTGACTTTGCTTTTACGTCATTGCATTGTGTGTCATGTTGTGATAAATTTAAAGTTTTATACAAACCGTATTACATAAGTAAGTATGACCGTAAAGTTATAAAAGTCAGTCACATCAAAAAGAGAGAGAAAGAATTTACTCAAGAAATGTCAAAAATCCTATCAAAATGACTGCATATTTATTAGCAAGGATAAAATCCGCAAAACTATTTGGTTTTGACAGCTCGAAAAAGTCTAAACTAGGAACAAATTTTTATTCTAGTCAAAGTTGAGAGCTAGACCTAGATACGTTTATAGATGGAGTGTCAAAGGAATTTATGTATGTTAAACTGTCTTGGACTTTGATGGCAGACCAGAAAGTGGATGGAAAGGGCTTTGGCTTTCCCTTTTTGTGCGTCTCGTCTTAGATTTAGATTTTGTTAAATAGATTATCCTCTGCTTGTGCTGGGCTTTCCTTTTCTCGGTCATTTTCATTTTGGTGGATATTTCACATTTCTCTCCACTTCACGTTCATGCAATGCTTAGTTGATTTCAGTTATACATTACATATACGTTTGCATTGTGTGTACATTATTGCCAGTATATCAGATTTCTTGATACAATTATAGAATGCTCTTATTTCCAAGCCAAGTACCTCTTTACTCTTTACATGTTGCCGTCAGAAAATAGTAAATGGAACACAAAATATCAGTCGCTTTTCCTTTCATTCCTGTGGAGAGTATGTATGTATAGTGCAGAGACTGAGTATCACAAGGAGTGCAATGGATTGATGTAAATGCTTATTTTATCCCACATTGTATCAGTAGTATCAGCATCAGTGGTACAGATGTGTATGTAGGTACGTACATATAGGACAGTATTCCGACAGGGAAGGAAGGGGTACCTATAGCTATGTATATGAATGTACAGTAAAATTGGAGTGTGCGTGAACTGAGTGACTCTGTACGAGCCTATAGTGCAGACTGGCGTGCATACAAAGTGGTGAGTGGCTTCATGGATTTTGGTAAAAGGAGAGATTTATAGCCGTTAAAAGTTTGGGTAAAAGCGTCGCAAAGTTGGTTTTTCCATCCTTTTATTGTGAACAAGTTTTGCTAAACCCCCGACTCCATAATCATAAATTTAACTTAATACAATTTCCGTAGCAGCATGCAGAAAAGGATAGAGATACTAAAGGATCCGGCTTTCTATGGCAATTATGGATTGCTCACTGTAAAAGGGAGAAAATTTATCTCTATTTCCTTCTTGTTAATACGGAGACTCCATGTACGGGAGTCATTCTTTGAATTCAGCATGATCAAATTATATGTAAAACCCTCCGCTTTTAGGAACTGCTGTGTATACATGGAGATGTGATCTGATGTGGTTATGTAGTCGAATCAAAACTAACCGAACCGAGAGCCTCTACTACTATACATACACTACATTATCACAAGTAAGTTGGAATTCTTAGTTTCATGTTATGTTACCCACTCTTCCTGCTCTTGTACGTTCCAGATATATGCTAAAGATACATTCAGTAATTTGTATTACCTATACCTATACCTAGTTATGCAGTACAAACTTTTGTATTCCAGATGCAAAACATGCTATGTAGGTACTTACACTTTTATACGAAATACAAATTGTTCTATTTACACCTTCAATTAAGAAGAGACATGTTAATTCCGGTCCTGGATATACATACTCAACTTTTCAAAACTTAACTACTTAGCACGCAGTATTCTGCAAGAATTAAAAATGCTATATACATAGGACTTCTTGCATCTCTGAAAAAATGTAGATAGCTAGTTTCGAACCTAAAGTATGTAGTACATGTAATTGTGTTCCAATAAAAGTCTAGTTCTCTTGCGGCTATGTAGACCTACGGCGGAGTGAGAGCCCTGGTGATGACAGAATGTAGGAGCTTAAACTAAGTTGGGAAGTCTTCGTGTAAGGTATGTTGTATGTAGAAATGGGAAATAATAGTGTGCTCATAGTGTGCGCAAATTGTTGGTCCATTAAGGAAAATGTGGCTCTTTCATATACTCGACAACATTCACGAATCATTGGCCATAACAAATTCGATTCGGACGCTCCTCTGAGATCTTTATTCGTCCGCCTTTATTGTCCTCTACTCGCCTATTAGACACACTCGCCGACGCCATCCTCCCTCGAATTACCATTAAACCCTGTTCTCTTTCCAGCAATCCTCCTCCACTACACGTCCCTACCTATACACCAAGTACCCACCAACACATTACATAGCTCCTCCGGAGAGATACATCCAGTTTGCTGACTCTAATCTCCACTAAAGGACTGTAGACACTATCCTTATATAGGTTACAGAAGCTATTAGATGTATTACTATGTATACAGAGAGTATAAATAAATATGTGTTCAGTGTGTTCATATGTCCATGTAAAAACTTCCCCCGTTCTCCTTTTACTTGTGCATATAAATCTCATCTTATTATACTTGGAGATATATGGAGTGATATCTCTGTTAAAAGAGTTGCTTTTACTTGTGAAAATTTTTGGGATACTTAAGTTTGGTAGGTCGGTGATAGGGTGGCCAATACTTTCGCCAGCAAATTCCAGTTACAACATCTTAGAGTTTTACAGGTACATAGTTTGCACTCAAAAGTTGCAAGTACAGATGGGATTTAACCGTTTCAAAACGGTACTATACTTATCTAGTTTTACAGCTTTTTGAGTGTTAATTTCTTGTTTTGACCTTTTTGAAAGTGTTAATTTCGTATTTTGACATTTTTGAAAGTGCTAATTTCTTATTTATAGACCTTTTTGAAAGTGTTAATTTCTTTTTTTACGTCTTTTTGAAAATGTTAACTTATTGTTTTGACCTTTTTGAAAGTCTTAGTTGGTGGGTTGAATGCCTGTGAAAATGTTACTACTAGTTTTGACCCTTTTGAAAAGGTAAATTTCTAGAGAAAGCACTTTTGTAAAGCACTCTTTGCATGGTTTCCCAGTTGCGAATAGGTTAAACACTTTTCACTAATATTTTTGTGTTCAATTGCGTTCATGAACTTGTAAAATATACATAATTGATGATGCAGTAACTGCCCTTTGTGGTAAAGTGGAACAAGCTTCCAATTCAAACAAAAAAATAAATGTGATTTTTCGAAATTTACAAACAAAAAATATATTGTGCAATACATACATAACTGTTCGGTGTACAATAATGTTGTATTTTGTTTTAGTAAGCTTTCTTTTATTTTGTTTGTATTGCTTGGGTTTTGCATGGGCACTGGCCACCCTAGTCCCCACTCCGTGCTCTCCATCCTCGTTCCAGTTCTTATGGAAGTTCCGCATTTACCATTCTCTATGTAACGTATACAAATGTTGGTGTAATTTGCTTTTCTCCAAACTTTATTTATATGTGCATGTATACTCGAGGTCTATTAGTGGAGAAATAGTGTGCCGTTTCGAGACTGTCTGTTCAGTAAAGCAAAGGGAAACTATGTATAACCCGATTCCTTCACCACACAATTCATCCGCGGAGATGCTTCTGCTGATGTTGATGCTGATGCTGATGCTCGGAACGTGGAGACTTTTCCAATGAAATTCAAAATCCAAATCTGAAAATGTTATGTCTACAATCATTGAGTAAATGTATATAATCTCCCTATATGTACATATCTGAGGGAGGAAGATCTCCTTTAGCAAAAGTAACACTATCACCATCTCTTAATACAAGCTATTTTCTCCCTGTAAAATCTCATTTTATCGCATTCTGGGAACATAAGCACTATTTATCACCGTATCAAGTCTATCGTCTATTCACTACTAAAATGTAGAGGAAAATATTACTATTATTATTGTGTGGGTAGTTGCACGAGTTGGTACTTTGTGTGGCGTCTCTTTCTCCCTTTGCTTTCATTCCCAGCTCGTATGTATTTCTGTGTAAGTTGCACACTTCTGCTATGTACCTACCTAGCTACTTTAAATCTATAACTGCCCTTGTTCAGACTGTGTGTCTGTGTGTGTGTGTGTGTGTGTGTGTGTGGGAGCTACGAGTTCGTTGTGTGAGCCCCATTATTCATTTTACTCGCTTCTATTAAAGCTTCAAATCAACACCCTCTCAACAAATCAACTCTTATTACACTTTACGCTACCCAGTTGTGGTCTAGGTTACAACTTTATTCAATTGACATACGTGACCTCCTTAATTACCTCTCTATCCATTTTATTGACTTAACTGGGTGCTCAAACTGCAGTCACTAACTCCACTCAACCATTCATTTCAAATCCAATTCCAAAGTACCTACCTAGGAATTAGAGGCTTACTGTTATACTGTACACACACTTACCTATATATCTATATTGGATTTCCTCCACAAAATCTATCACAACACACACACCCTAAAATCTATCATAATCTCAGTCTGGTTCTGCTACATATATGCACTTGAGGTTCCACTTGTAATTCTAAATTGTAATTTGGCTTCTACAAGCCTTTTTGCGCATAAAATGGGTACTATTTTTTTGTTTGTAGTTTGTAATTAACTTTTATCGCCACTTTTCACATTTGAAGGAAATTACATTGAAATGTCCATGTCTACACACATTTCAATTCCATATCCAAAAGAGTCAATTTAAAGTGTATAATTATCATTAGGAGCCAGGTTACTGGCAAAATGTAAATTATGGTAATTAGAATTACATTGCGTCTCTATACTCATAGCTTTGGGATGTAGGAAACTGCAGATAGTAGACCCAACAAGGTTAGGATTTTGGATTGGTCGCAGCCTGTAATATAATCTTTATACATACTTGGCGTAACTATGTAATGCATACATATTAAAAGTACATGCATGGTTTATTTCACTACAAATGAGCACTGAGTACTGTTATGGAATTAATAGAATATATCAGGCACTCCAATAAAAATTAATGGGAGCAAAATTAGAACGATTTTTATAGGATTTTACTTTTTAGAACTAGTAGGAGTAGACACTTTTCATTGGGAAAACATGCCTAATGTGTATAATTAGTGGAAAACTTCATGTAGGTAAGCATGTACTAAATATAATACTTAATAAGGCAATGCGTTGATCGGACAAAAATCATGTATATGTCTAACTAACGACCTAGCGTAATTAATTAGATGCATAATGATTATGTTTATTTAAATAAGTCTATATGTAGGTATTTTAAATTACAAATTGCAAGGGCTTGACGCTTGACAAGTACAACAATAAATGAAATAGCCAAAGGATAATGATAAAAAGAATTAAGAGCGAGAAGTACTGCAAGTGTATTATTATCTCTGCGAATACATGCGTATACCTAGTTATACCACCAAGTTCATGCAACGAAACGCTGAACGAAGGAAATAAAACGAATTGCAACTTCGTTAGACTATTTGGTAGCTTATTTATGTAGTTATATTTCAAGTTGCCGTAACTTAAGTACTTAGAACATTTAAAGGCCTGCAAATGCACACATGATCCATAGCTACGCATATAGGAACTTGAGATAGTTCTGGTTTTTGATGTATTAATTTAAATTGCATCTGGAGCTTATTAACCTTTTTGAAATGGTAATAATTAGGTTTAGCTTTAATATCGTTTTGAAAGTGCTAATTTCTAGTATTGAGCTGTTTGAAAACATTGATTACTAGTTTTTGTCCTTTTTGAAAATATTAATTTCCAGTTTTTACCTTTTTGAAAACGTTAATTTCCAGTTTTCACCCTTTTTAAAAATGTTAATGTATAGTTTTGACTTTCTTGAATGCTAATTTCCAGTTTTTACCTTTTTGTAAACGTCAATTTCCAGTTTTCGACCTTTTTGAAAACGTCAATTTCCAGTTTTCGACCTTTTTGAAAATGCAAATTTCCAGTTTTGACCCTTTTGAAAACGTCAATTTCCAGTTTTGACCCTTTTGAAAACGTCAATTTCCAGTTTTCGACCTTTTTGAAAATGCAAATTTCCAGTTTTGACCTTTTGAAAAAGTTGGTTTTTAGAATAGCACTTTAAGAACGCATTTTTCAATGGTTTCCCAGTTTCGAATAGGTTAAAAGTGGTTCAGGCTGTACAGCAGTTTTGTTAATCTGCAGTATAACAAAACTGTAGTATATTATATTGGATTAAATTCAAAAGTTTTACCTTAGTATTGACGTACTAATATAGTACTTCGTACTTATTAGACAATTGATTTTTCCGAATCAACCATCCGCAATAGTAATCCTATGGTGTGCATCAACCAAAGATTTGACAGCAGCTTCTTTGGCTCCAGCTAGCGTCTATTTATTATTTTCTGGCTTCACACAACGTTTCATTCGATATACATACGCCGAAGCCTAGCACAGCCTTTTTGTTTCTGCCATCAACTGCGATGAAATGAGACTAATATTTCAATTTCAATCATTTTTGTAATAAGAACTGAAACCCGGAGGGGAAGCCAAAAAATCTCCTGGAAATGCTATAATAAAAGATTCTGATAATGGTAGGATATACTACGTATTTTATTACAGAAATTGTATTTGCAATAACTCTCACAGTAAAAACTAATACCAATCAATCATGATTTAAAGAATCACACTCCAATTAAGCACATAGTAATGCCCACACACAACACTAGTACCATTAACTACGTACGTAAATTTTATTTACTTAATTTAGAATTATTGGCGTGGGATACAGATCTATGAATTTCATCATTTTTTAAAATTTAAATCAGGTCTATTTAAATAGTTCCTTTAAACAGTTTAAAAAATTTCATACATATTATAGTTATCATGGACAACTTTTCAATATTAAATATACAATAATTTAATTTTAATGACTTGAACATGGTAGCAAATTTTTAAAAAATTAATTAAAACGTAGACAAACATACACTGTTATCACAACGTTTTCATTAGAATACTTCAATGTCACCAGTAAAGTATTAGCATGCAGTCTTCACAGATTCCAGAATAACAATCATAAAAAGTAAAGGACTCCGTGGCCACAGTTTTAGATGAGTGACGAGTTGCTATCATTGGAATTTGAAGTGTGGACAACTAAAAAGACTGCGCCGACAAGAATGAGAGTTTATAACAGTGCAGTGTACACGGGTGGACAATAAATGAGCGGAGAAAATTATTCAAAATACATAAAACTGCAGTTTAATTGATACCGGGAACAATTTTGTTTATTACTAATATTTTAGGATTTTGCTGCCTTCTTCTCTTCTGCCCTTATCTTTTCCTTTTCCTTGGCTTTCTCAAGCAAAGGAAGGAGCTGGCTCTGTGAAGCAAGCTCCTTCAAAAACTGCACAATGAGCGGCAAATAATTATGCTTTCGACGAATATTTTCTAATCTGTATCGATTACGCTTGATTTGCTCTTCTTCAACCAATTCACGTAGCTTTAAAATTTCTGTGGTTGGACCTCCAATTGCTTCCACTTCCGCCAATTTCTTTTCGTACAAACCCTTCCTATCTGATACGACGGCAAGAAGATTAAAATGAATCTCACCCTCACTGTACCTGAAATTGAAAGGACATTTAAATTAGTAAAATATTGCTTGACGAAACCAGGACAGTTAACCCACGGACATTACACGCCCCTGGCAATTCACCCACAAAGTCCTATTAGAACGTTTCATCGTCAGCCATGAATATTGTGGTGCATACTAATTTTATTTTCTGTTTAAATATTTTCAACTCCTTTTGATTATTATACCTTATTAACGCATACACTTTCATTTTGCGTTTTTACGCTTCAATATGCGGATTGCGGGAGTAATTAGATTTAATTAGAACTTCAATTTAATTTGTAACTTTAAAAAATAGGTGAATAACTTGCTCCGCAGGTGTAGTGTCCGGCTATCATACCTGTTTGACAGTGCTGCTAACAACGTTAAAAAATTAATAAGCAAAATTCAGCCTACTTGTTAATTCGGTCTTGCAAAGCAGGGCGGACCACTTCAGTCCAGTCTTTCCCCTCTGGAATAGGGCCTAGGTCAATGGGACCTTCCTTAAGACCATCCAATTCGTACAGACGACCGTCAATAGGAATGTAACCAACAAAGTGGTAAACATCATCATCCTTGGAAGAGCTTTTCAGGTCGAATTCGAAAACATTTTGACGAGAAAATGAATTGTGCACATCTCTAATCACATCTTGATTAGAGAGAGCAAGTCCTTTCATAGCTGGATCAAATGATTTAGTAAATTCCTTGAACTCAGACAGTACTGGACCTAATTCCATTCCAGGGTCGTTGCAATTCAGAAGAATTGAGATAATTGCCTATTTCAATAAAAATACGGCACGTTCAATACGTGATACATACATTTGTAAGCCCACAAAAATAAGAATATACAAGAAGGGGATACTCTACAATTTATAATTTACCTGGGTTGCACAAGCGTTCTGAATGACCTGCTTGGCAAAGAATATTTTATCTAAACGAGAATCCTGGACAACATTTCCTTTGGCTTCTTCAACAGACGACGGTCCAATCCATTTAAACAGGAAAATCAAACCGTGAACGGGTCTATTAAAATTAAAGAAAATTCTGTTAAAATCATCCTATACAAAAATAATTAGGAGCGTCAAAATCCGTAAAAAAGGTGCAAGCAGAATTGCTCATCATTGATGGAATTGTACACGCTCTACACCGACCATGTAGGTACTGTACGGGAAGGCAATAACACGTAATTACGTGTGTGAGTTATTAATAACTCAAAAGTAAATATTTGCCATCAAAATGTAAATTCAGAAGCAATCTAATAATATTGGTATTCGGAGAGAATCGTGTATATCGTGACTGACTAATTAATTTTAATCCCTCCTTCCACCCAGAACTGAACGTTTTCATTTTTAACAAATTCCAACGTCAACTATATAACCATCGGGGTTCAAGTGTGTCATACTAGTTTGATTTTTTTTAAACAACCCTTTTTAAGTCACTACCGATTAATGACGTCTGCAGTTCAAATTACTGCCTAATGTTAATACTGGAATGCAAAAAATCCTGGTTATAGATATATTCAAAATGTGGTAAGATCCGAACTAACTTTGATAATTTTCCATCAACGTAATGACCAGCCAAAAATACAACAGTCAACGGTCTCAAAACAAGGCGTGTCATTTTTACTATTAAGATAAAAGAACAAGATGCAAAATGCCGGATACAAAGAAATCTTACTTGAGTCTTTCAAAATGATCAGCATCAAGGCTCCATAGTTCCTCGACTTGAAGACCCTTGACCCCTAAACAAAACAAACATTCCACACACAGCTTTAGTGCTTAATAACAACCAGTCATCTTATGAGAATGCCAGTATCGACTTTTGAAATGAAATGAATCATTAAAAATGTATTGAACTAATGACTGAACAAAAACATACCAAATTCTCGGATCAACTCTGAAAATACGCCGGGGTCACTTTCAATCAAGCACCAAGTCCCTACGCCGTCACTCATTTTTCGATGTAGATACTTTGAAATTTAGCAAGTACGATTGAGAAAGTTATAGGCAGTGACAAGTAGTATGTCTCGTTTGTTCGAAAAAGTTAATTAAATTATAATTTATTAGTCCTCAGTTGGATATTCCGGCTCCGATCCCAGACACCGACGGACAGGACAGACAGGCCCAACAACAACATTAAATGCAAGTTTTGCAATCTGAATTTCGCTCCAAAAGTTTCTACGAACTTGTAGCAGGCAGTAGGCACTGGTTGTACGTTGCAGTCAATAATTGACTGAAGTGCACTTCATTTATTAATCTGGTTATGGGTTAACTTTTATATACTTTTTCTAAACCATTAAAAATTATGTTACTACCACACTCTGCCAAAGGACATTAAAGAAGATGAAGATGCATTTTTCATTTGGAACGCATTAAAAGCGCATTTAGTACTCATCAAAGCGGCTTCAATGCGTTGCACATAAAAAATGTACAACTTTTTCTAATGCGCTTTAGTAGAGTGTAATAAGTTTTATTTACACTTACTTACACAATTTACTTTATAACACGCTTGGAATTTTTTTAAAAGAACCAAGCACTATGTACACTGACATTTTTTTTAAACTAACGATAGACACTGCATTTACATTTTTTTAATAGAAAAAAGAAATAGAAAAAGATAACCTTTATTGGCGTTCCGTTCTTTGGGAAGTGCTTCCTGACAAAAATGGTCAAGATGGGCAAACTTGGCAAACTAAAATCCATACAAACTTCGTAGTATTTAAGTATTTACTAGAACATTAATAATTACATACCTAAGTACTTCATACATACTTTTCTTAAATAATTACCTATTTTTTTTCTAGGAAAATATTATATCGTAAATGTACATAGCTACACATCTTCTCAAAAATTTCCATGCATTTTTTCATTTCTTTTCCGTATTTTTTGGAATTGAATCAACGTTTTAATACGGTAAATTTAGAATACTAGATGTATCTTACATATAAGTACATACGTGTTGCATTTTTTTTCTGGAAATAAACAGAATAGGTAATCTAAAAAAGTGGGGTTTATTTTTTTTTACAGTTTTTGATCTTTTACCTTATTGTTAGTTTTCCCTTCTCAACTTTTTTCTCCATACATTTTTATACCAAGCAATTATGTATATATGTACCCACCTACCTTATTTAATAACATAAAAAACAAAGTAGGGTGAAGGTTTGCAATTGCGGTCGCCCCCTTTTTTAACCCAGGGTCAAATTTCAATCGAAACCTGACATATACTAAAAATGAGAAGTCCGGTACCCGAAGCTTCAAAACCAGATGTGTTCGATTTCGGTTGACCCTTGACACTTGGCAAAAAAGGGGGCGACCACAATTGCAAGCCGACCACAATTGCAAGCCGACCGCAATGGCAAGCCTGCACCCTACGTAATTACATATATTTGATATTAATTTTATAGTTAAACGAAGGCAGGTTGTAAATTATATTTCAAACTAGCTTACCTATTTGCTTATTATTCACTGTAACGATTGGTCTGTCCCATTGCCAGACGTAATTTATGCACAGCCCCTTGACTGCACAGTCAACAGTTGACAGTATGACAAGCGAATGCACTGTTGTATGGCAGTTAAAAAACCGACAGAGAAAACTGCTGTGCCTTCAGACCACCGTTTTCCTCACTTTGCAACAAATGTTTGCCAGTGCGCTTTGTTTCTTTTCAGCTTTCAGTTTTCTTTCAGCTGCCGGCAAGAAAACAACTCGAAGAGCAGTCAGCAGTGTAATCATTGATCATTGACATTTTGAAAATTAAATTTTCAGACGCAGTTTGAGCAAATAAGTAATAATTATTAATTTTATTATAGCAGTGTAGTTTCCGTTACAGACTTTACTAAAAGCTCGAATAAAAGTGAAAGATTTGTGTAGATTGATAGATGAAAGAATGAAGAGAGGTGGATCTTTGCCCCGAACCGGGGCCAAAAGATCGAAGGTCAAGTTTAACCTTGGTACGACTGGGAAAGTAAGGCAGAGTGAGAAAGCAGATGAAGCTCAAGGTCAAGGGGTCCAGATTCCGATCCAACCGACTGCTGTGAAAGAGAGGAATAATTTAGCCGATTCGGAAAGACCAGTTCTGGAAGCAAGTGGAAATGTTGGCGAGTCTCACGAGTTACAGAATGCTGTATTTAGACAGCCTCGGACTGGGAAGAAAGGGCAAAAGACAGTGAGGAAAGGAAACAAGTGTCCGGCTTCGGTGGCTGTTATAGAATCATCCAGTGATTCCTGTTTTTTATCCGTACTCGACAAACATGGACTGTCTCTCTCGAAGGAAGGAAATCAATTTCGTACGTTCAACGTTTATTTTATTTTGATTAAAAAAAATTGTTAGCAGGATCTGTATTCTGTATTGCTATCATTATTGCATGTTTCGATGTTTCCTTTGTCATTATCGTTTTGAGATTCAATTTTTTATCGTTTTTCTATAGGTATATGTATGACCTATGTATCTGTTACCTGTGCTTTTATAATATGTTTGTAGAAGATACTGAAGTGAGAGATTTCCGTAAAACTCTTACGGATTGGATATGTAGCTGTACTGCTCAAGATGGTGAGCCAAACGAAGAGCTCAAGAAATTCCTCATCGATATGAAAAGCTATTTAAAGGAGAAAGAGAATTTACTGAATGCTATTAGTCCAAGGAAGGTAAAATTTCAAATTTTAAGGCATCAGCTTCTGCAGAAGATTCGATCACAGTTTACTGTTTAGGAGCAATAAAATAACATTTTTCCTTATAATATGTTTTAGCATGCAGATGAAATATACCAATCAAGCTTGCTCCACTCTTTACTCGGTATCACCCCGCTTCAAGAAAATCTTTTTGCTGTAGTTTTCCCATTTTTGAAAGAATCTGCTCGGTAATCCTTTGAATTAGTTTTGTGCCTTTGTTTTCGCAGGGGATGAATGCTATTAAATGATATATTGTAATTTGATAGTGTTGCTCGCTTATTTTAGGAACAACCAAGATGTTCCTTTTTTTAAGGAATTACTTAATCAAATAAAATGGCTTCCGGATTTGGACAATGCATTGAATTTAACAGATGGTTTGCTACGTATTCTTGAGCATGCTGCTCCCAAAGCTCAACAGGAAATGATGATACTACTACCTGATATTGTCCCAACTCAATATCATCGAAACATTGGAATTACTTTACAGTAGCTGCCTAGGCTTTAGTGATCAATAATATTAGTTAATATTTTCAATTTTTTTCCGGCATGATAGCTAGACAATTTATTATTACTTCATGTTGTATTACAAAACAATAGGAAAATGCTGGAGGACTATTCTCCTGTGTGCCCATCAATACTAGATTGTTTTTCTGTGCTTGATGTACATCCAACTGACCTGGTCAAAGTTCGTGAAACAGCAGTCGAAAATATGCTTGTTGGAGACCCGAAGGACTTACCGTCATATATTGGCTTCTTACTTGGAGTAGAGGATCAAGTGGATCTACAGAGCGTTAGTCAATAGAATAGGGCAAGGCTGTTAATGTCCAATTAATTTCATTCTTATACATAATAGTGTGTGGAACAATTGATATGGCTTCATAATTTTGTAAAAATTCTTCCTTAGATAATCTTTGATATGAGAGAAAAACTTGAATTCAGACCAATAGTAGCCGTTGACGAAGCAACAAGGTCCAGCATGAAATCTTTAGTGGACAAAATAAAATTTTGCGCTTCTATCAACGATCAGTTGGTTACTACGTGGATTAAGGTAATTTTGAATAATTTGGGTATTAATCGTGTCCTTCGTATTACCAAAGTACAGTAAAGCCGAAAATAGTACACCACACCGGGGCTGCTAAAGTTAATAGTGAACTATCGGGGATTTGTAGTATTCTACAGGAGTGCCCCAAATAGGTTGAATGTGGGTAGGATTCTTGAGGTCGGGTTGTACTACATAAAAGGAACGAGTGCAGCATTCGAGACAGGAGTACTAATATGTAGGGGAGGGGGGGGGAGGTGTTCTAATGCAAATGGCCGACAAATGTTTGCAATTTGGTGGAAAAATATTTGTAATTTACTGCTTAGATTTACAGAGGGGTGGATTAGTAGCCTAAAATGAGGGACAAGAGGGGTGCACTATTACATTACGGGACTGTATACCATTTAATGGCGTTTACTATTACCGGCTTCACGGTATGTGCATAATTTAGAACTCATCTAGCTATAATTCCACTTCACTATATAATTAACTACAATACTCAGGAGATCATTTATTTGTACTAGCATTTTAAAATTTACCCTTTCAACAGGAAGTGAAAGACGATTTCGCGATGGAACCAACGCAGTTCAAAACATTGGATTTAATGATGTGCCTTGTCTTTAGTGCTTCTAATAAAATGGCTCTGAAGCCTCTGCGAAAATTGATCGCTAATCAAAGTTTGACTTTGCAAGTTTTTGAAGAATTTCTTGCGTGTTTGCCTTCGGTAATAGTATTATATTGAAGCAATTAGCTTACAGTGATATTGGGACAACACTTATAATAAAATTTCTGTTTTTATCCTAAACATAGGTTGTGGACGTGGACTATGTATTCGATGGCCTTTTAAAATTTTGTGAAGGATTTTTTTGGTCCGGAGCAAAGAAGTATTACCAAGTTGCTTCCAGAATACTTGTGTGAGTTATCGGTGATTAGTGAATTGTCGTTCGAAATGGTCAGTCGACCCCGACTGAATTTATTTTGATAATTTTATTGCTTTCTTATAGAAAATTATTTCGGGTAGTGTCTGATCGTCATGCTCAAGAGATTATCCGGCTCTTTACGTGTACTTTGGCTCAAGGTAATCAACTGTGTCGGGATACTATTATCGAAGCATTGGCGGCCATTGCGGAAGAAAACATAGTACGGCTTCTTAGGTTCTCAAACTTGATTATGGTTGGTTGGAATTTCCTTTACATTTAATCAGCTTATTTCAAGTTTGTTAATCTTAACTACAGATAACCAGTACAGAAACAAACTAAAGTTATTTTTTTATTGCAGAAAATAATGGATTTTGTACTCGAGTTATCTGCACAACAGATTCGCAGTGTAGTCAAAATCATAGCCGCAGTGGCCTACATCATAAATAACAGTGAATCCCAAAGATTTGAAAACCAGTTTTCAATTCTGCTTCGTAAGCAGTTATCGCAACGCAACGAAAAATTTAAAGCCATTGGAATTATTGGCGCCGTGTCGGCTATTAATCAGCTTGCAAAACAGGACGGTAGTGCTAGTAAGTGCAGGGACATTTTAGATTATTCAATTTCGTTTCATGTATTTAATTCAATATGAAATTATTGTAAGCATAAGTATGTTGGTCTTTTATTCCAGGTAAATTGCAGGAGCTTGTTGAGTTGGTGTGGACCATAGTTCAAGTTGACAGTAATGCTTGTTGGCTCTTTTTTGATGAAATGGCTGCAGTTGTCAGTGGACAGAATGTACCAGATAAAACTCTACAATATTTACGACAACATTTACGCCAAGAATTTCGGGTATGAATTCTCCGCAGAATGTAAATTCACTTAGTAATAATTCACTTTTATCTGGGTTAGGACTGTGTGGGCTAATATTATTGTACTACTTTAGAAAAACCGGACGGTTGAAGAGACTGCTTTGAGTAACCATAGGGTGGGAGAAAGAGGGCTGAAGCTTCTTGAAGTTATGAATGCCAACGAAACTATGGATGTAGAGTCCTTGTTTGTAAAATTTGAGAGCCCTACAATAGGATTACACGATTGTACGCTGCCAGCCCTGACAAAGCTTTTATGTGTTCTGGAGAGCAAATTAGCTGGAGGGGATTTAAAGGAGGTCGATATAATCATTGGGTGCCCACTTCTCCTTCCCGAATTCCAGTGTAAGTTTCATGCACCAAACATCGGTAACACACCTAGAATCCTATCTCCTTTAGTACCCGGAGACTCCTCAGCTAAAATAATATTGTGATTGTTGTGGCAAAGGTACACTGGTACCCTAACTTCAACATTTTTGAGCGGTAAAAAAACATCAACCTCCATTTTCCCCTCAAATTCGAGATTTTTGGGGAAAGGGGTTCCATTAAAAAGAAGGTATTAGTTGGGTATGATAGGTAAATGTTTTATGCAACTTTTTTGTTTTGTAGACTATACTTCTCGTGATGAGATGTTATCCTTTTCCAACGATAAAAAAAGTTCTTTGGCTTGCTACCTAGTTTTTGCCATAAATTATTTGCGTGAATTAGTGTCTGCCTTTTGCGAGCAACCGTATGTGTTACCACGAATTAAAGTCTTCCTTCGACTCCATCAGTTAGTAAAGCTTCAGCAAATGTTGATATCATTCATTGATATAATTGACTGTCGCGACCTCAACCTTCCGCTTGCGTACGCCTTGGATAATAGTTTTCCATCTGGAAATATTCGTCCAGGTACAGTAATATTATTTTAAAATTAATTTAACATTTTATTTTTCCTAAGGCACCCCAGACGAACATTTATTGCATAAATATTATCTTTGAATGTAATGTCAGTATTTTGTTACTGCAGTAGCAAGAAAACAAAGTAAAGGTCAGCAGGCGAAAGTATTGCGGGCTCCATTGTCTGACTACTCCCTTGCTACTACAGATGGTCCCTCTAGTAGTGCTCTTCTTATTGAACTGTCATCTCTTAACGTTTCTGAAACACCCGGACGTAATGAGGGCTCTTGTGCTCGAGGTGGGGATAAAGACGCTACTGATGAAATCTACCCTGACTTCATTCTATCATTTTTCAGGCGATTTCATCCTCATGTAATTCAGTTTTTCTCCTTATACAAGTAATGTCTTGCATTGCGCATTGTACTTTTGTACTATATTTCTCCTAAGAAGCAGCTCATCTAGCCTGTTTTGTGTCATCCATATTGATTTGCTTAGGTGTTTAAACTGCTGAAATTTCGTTTACATTTGAATGCACCGGTGGTTCATCATCTTTCAATTTTGGAAGAAGTTAATAATTCGGAGGATTCCTTAAGGCACCGGGAACTGCTAAAGCAAGTCGCATTTTTAACCCCAGAGACCATGATTTTGATACTGCGAGACCTAAATCAACAAGTAGAGAACAATTTTCTCAGTATTACTCAGGATGTTGCTGCTGGATTTTCTAAAGGCTTCTTTTCATGTCTGTGTGATCACTTAAATGTGCTCTTCACGTCTTCTGAGGTGAATGTTGCGTAACTTGACTTATTGTTAATACTGTTAATTTAATCTGTTGTTCCTATACATGTGTGTTCATGCTTATATAATTTCAAAATTCTTCTTCTGCCACAGGAGTTGTTAGATTCTCAGAAAAAGCAAGTGGGTTGTTGCTTTAGATTGATTTATAGTACAATAAAAAGTTATTTGGAAAAGCTAAGCGAAATAGAGGGTCACGAGAAGTTTATAGAAGCTCTAACAATTGCAATGAAGAAAATGTGCCTTAATGGGAACCTGGATGAAGATATTGCTAATTTCCTTGGTGGAAATCCCAATTTTATTCGTAATTCTGCTGCGGCTGTAGAACAGTTGAAAGCTTTGAAAATTGTTCTTGACTGTTCAGAGAATAAGAAACACATCTGCTCAAAAATCCGTAAGATTCCTTTCAGCCATACCGTCGTTTTTATTTATCCTATAAAAATTAGATAGTTTAGCACTCTTTGTTTTTTATGATTTTTTGTATATGTAGTAATCAATCAAATCTCTTTCTAACTACTAAAATACAGGCGAAATTGCAAACGTGTATTTGAAGCGTGAATGGAAGTTACCCGCGTTGCATATTTCATTGATTCTCAAAGTATGGTTGACAACAACTGAGCATCCACTGAAGGCTATATTAGCGTTGGCTCAGCAACTCGTTCCTGAGCCCGTAGAGATTGGAGTTCCTGACAGATCCGAGTATAAGTCATGCTATACCAAAAACTTCTCTACGTGGTATCGTGTCATTTTGGAAATTTTGTGCCAACACGCCATAAAAAATGCAAGTTTAACGTTTAATCGTAACATATTATTTTGCTATATAGTTTGGTTACATTCATTCCATTTTTTAAAACAGATTTGTAATTTTATTGTTGACTGTTTCGAATAGCTAAAACGAAAAGATCTGGATGCGAATGTAGCGTTCCAAGAATGGATCATTGCAGTCGAAATTCTGAAATTACTGGTTTCTGTCATCGAGCAGCATAGGCAGGCAAAGTTCATACTGCCATTTTTGAAGGTGGGCACACACTAGACTAAACAAATCTTCACTAAGAAATATTAGTACGATTCCAAATTATTATAGATCTAGGTTGTAGGTTAATGATATATTTTCATTATGATTGAGTTTGAGTTTAACGTCATTAAACACGCACACTGATGTTATACACGAAATTAGAATTCAAGACTTTTCCTGGAGACATTCGCAAGATACGGATTGCAATCCCTTCCTTGGAAACCTGGTGTCAAAAATGTAAACCAAGGCAGAAGTTTATTAAAACAGCTTCAGACTACAACCAGAAAGATCCAGTACATTTGCGACCATTGCAAGGTTTGTGCGATCTCATGTTTACGTAACAAATAATCTTATAATTCTATCTAGGTATAATTTGTTAAGTATTGTAGTTACCATGATTTATTTTTTACTTGCAGCTGGGAAAACATTTGACGCTTATAAGTCACGTGCCGAAGGTAAAACGAGTGTTAGAATTGCTCGTATTTCGTGTTCGAGACGTTGTAACTTCTCATGGAGCTCCGAATGCGTTTCAGTTACGCATTTTAAAGCACAAGAATCTGGATGGAGAGGAAATTGAGTCGCAGATTAGTGATGATGATGAATCCGATGAAGATGAAGAACTCCTAGGATCTGAAGACGACGATCACATTGAAAACAGCGAAAATCTTTTCGACATGCCGACGAATGAAGCTTACGAAGTGGATAATTAGTGGATACACACACGTATCAGTGTTACACTTTATTTTATGACAGTTACAATACATGCAGTAGGAAAAGTTTCTATATGTGTCTCGCTACGAATAATACAAAATTGTTTCTATTTTTCTATGCTGTTTTCAATTAGCCCAAGGTAGCGTATGTTGATCTATGCGTATACATGAGTACTTGCATAGAGAAATTACCTTTTCAAAAACATAATAATAAAAATGGACTACTCGAAAAACAAAGCCAATAATTACTGATAAAAAATGTTTTTGTTTCGCTTTGATAGTAAATTACTTCGTTCCAGAATATGAACTTCATATGAAACAGAACTTATTACAAAAACATTTTAATTGTTACAGGCATGAATGAAATAGTTATGTTTTTGACTAGGATGCTTATTATTTATCACTAATTCAATAAACAGCTGTAACAATTTTTTGTCAATGTTACCTTCATGTACAACATTGGACAGTGATGTTAAGTTTTCAAAATCATAAGGAGTATACTCAGGTGTTTCTTTGATGCTACGAATCGCAAACTCAACATCACTCTGCTTTTCAGCTAAATCCTCCATCATTTGACAAACTTTATCAAATTATGCTTTCTGCTCGTTTGGCTGATATAGCGAAGCTCATTTTAAAACCCTGTTTTGAGTTTCCTTGGCAAAAACTAAACTGAGTTGCTAAATGACTTGTCCCAGCTCCCATTTGTGTCTTCAACGTTTTTGTTATCAGTGAATTGCGTTATTATTCTGTTCAGTCTACGTAGAGCTAAAGCTACATTGAAAAACAAAATCATTTAAACCAACGCAACGCCGCGGATATTTTAACTTAAGAAGTAGCACCAGCAGCTTCACTTCGGTCAAGAGTCCGGTCAAGGAAGAGTCATTTAATAAGTCACTCAAAGCGTACTGAATAGTTTTCTCAGCTTCGTCCCATTGTTTAAGTTTCTGCTGTAAGGATGCAAAGTCGAAGCGAAGGTTAAAGCTATCGTCTTTAGAAGTCGTTGAAAGTATTAGCAATATGACTTATGCTTAACGTAATGTGATCTAATTAGCTTTTAAAGAATTCGAATATACACGGGGAAACAGCAAAAGCCATAATACCGACACATTAGTACCAAATTTGCTTGCATATATTTATTCCCTCTGGAGCATTATCTGTAATAATGTGAGTGAAAATTGTACTGTACGCTCAAATTCGAACCATCTTTCAAAACCCTAAACAAATTGTTTACACTTGCATATTACAACCACAGTACAATTTTGGATATTAATGGTAATTAAGGAAAATATGAGCCATTAGTTTTTTAGCTTCTACTGTTCAGGGGTAAATTAAAATTCGTAATAAGTCCAACGTTTCACAATATTTCCATTTTCCAGCATCTCCTCTACTTGCGTCAGACTTATTATATGTAGGTAAGTCCCTCCGTTATGTATTTTACGGATGGCGTTTCAGTTTTATAGATTAAGCTTCGCTACGGTCAGAAGGTATTTACTATGCACTTAATTTATATTCACCTCGTCGATGGGTCTTTTTACCGAATTGACTTAAATGAACAACACGTAACTTCAGGTATTTCAAGATTTATTCAAAATTATAGAATATTATTTACGTAGCCTGTAATAAAAACAACATCACTTCGTGGATTCTTTTCGTAGATATTTACGCTTCTGACAATTGAAGTATTCTTCCAGTATAAAAATAGTATCATCAATATGAAAAACTGCGCTAACAAGTTTATCCTTACACAGTGATGCCTTCCGCAGGACTTCTCTCTCCGGGGGTGTCATCAAATCTTCAATCTGAAAATACGCATTCCAATTTTAATTAGTAAATTAATAGTAGTACCTATACTTACCTATAATTATTAGCTTTATGCCGGAACGTTTAACAAAAATACTGAAACGTATTGCGACGGGATACAGGGAAACAGAATTATATAAATTCAATGTTAAAACCTTACATCACGCAGCTGTTCGATTGTTGCACCCCTCGACCTAACAGTATTGTGTATACGTGCAACCCTTTCTTCCTTCGCAAGAACCATTCGGTAATTGTACTTTTCAAAATTACTTCGAATATGTGTATTCTGAATGGATTTGTAGCAAGATTCTAGAAGAGCTGAAGCCACCTAAAACACAGTAAACCATAATTTTTTATCACAGATATAAACGAAGTAAGCTAATTTTAGCTTAAGTTAGTGGTAAACTGCCAGACTGTCACTCACTGCTGTAATGTCAATGTAGAAGAAAAAAGCAATTTTGTTAGTTGCTGCAGTGGCATTGTATGTTTTTCTGATTTCTTTGATTTTGATGAAATTGTCGTGCATAAGAACAAATGCTAAACGTTTGGCATCTTTGGACGGAATCATTCCAGCTTCAGCAATTCGATCTTGTTCAACATAAATCTTTTCTTTAATTAGTCGAAATATTCGGGCTGCGAAAAATCCATGTCTTTCTAAGATAATATGTTCAACTAAATCATACAAAATGTTGATCATAGCAGCCGTGTAGTTAAGACAGTACGGTCCCACATTTGGGTTCCCAACCATAAGCACAGTCTTTGGGTCCATAACTACAAAAAATCGTTTAAAGGTATCAGTAAATAAATCCATAAACAATCTAGAACTAGAAAGACTGATAAGTTTGGGAAAAAACTTGTGAAGCATTACGCATTATTTCCAGGTGTTCGTCTAATCTAGCCGCTGTCTTATCTCCGCCAGCAAATCGAGACAAATGCTGGTTAATCTCGCCGAAATTTAACCATGGAGATTCCGTAGGAAGTCCGTCCACCAGTGAACAGGAAAAAGTTTTACTGGCCAGAATACGACAAATTTTATTATCTACAATCTTCTGATATCTTTTCTTGAGTGCTTCAATAACAATGTCATCTCTCCATTCCCTATAAAAATTGTCAATATCAATTTGCCAAGGAATGAGAGCATCTTCACAATCAGATAAATCCGTATTATCAGCAATGATTTTTGCAGCTATAACATCAAAATTGATCGGCGGAAGAATGTATTTAGTCTGTTCAATTGATTTCAGTTCAGGGACTAGAACTTCCGGATCAGGAACGAGTTCCAGAGCTCTACAGCAATAATGGTTGGCAGCCAAGGCTTCGAAGGTGTTGTGGTATTTTTTAACTATTTCTGCAACATCCTTTGGTGGAACACTAGATTTGTTTACGTTCTCATCCAATTGCTTCCACCCACATATAAATAATATTTTTGACAATGGAACTTGCCCTCTGCAAACTATTTCTTCTACTATTCCTCGGGCTTCCAATCCCAGCTGTTGATTGATGAGAGCAAAAGCCCTGAAAAAGCAAAACAAAACAAAATTGAGCTAAGTCGCGATATGGTGTTCGCATTAGTCAGTACTTAAGTGAGCGATAATTTTGTTTCTAATTTTACGAACAACATACAATTTGCTATTTCCCTTCGAATTCATGAACTAGGATTCCCTTCTACTTCAAATAAATTTACTAATACGCAAAAACTTACCTTTGCAACCGTATAAGAAAATAAATATTTCGACATTTTGCCGTGTACAATGTCTGACTGAAGCCCGTCTTCGACGAAAAAGTTACTACATTGTGCTGTATTAAAATCTTGAGTATCTCCCGCACCTAAACATACAAAATAAGCAAATTACAAATTAATGCATATGGTTGGACGATTTCAGCCTGTTATTCCATTAATAATAGATTATATCAATAAAATTTTAAAAAGTAGAGATTATACGATAAACGAATGAGAAAAAATAAATAAACTTTCTAATATTTCATTCCATAAAAGTAGGTAGGTACACAAATCCTTCAACCTTTGTAACAAGAACGTACAACATAATACAGCCAGAAAGGCAGTCAACAATGCAAATCATAAAAATACTAGGGTAGGTGTCCCTAATTGTGATAACGACCTAATTGTGATAATTCATTATTTAAATTAGAAAAATTCGATGGAATCATCTGCCTGTTTTATTTTTGATACAATCAGCCGTTGAGAAGATTGTGAGAAATTTATAGCGTGATCGGTTTGAAAATCAGTCTGTAGTAAGAGATTATCACAATTAAGTCCTTATCACAATTAGGGACACATACCCTACCAGTTTAACGGAAAAGTGTAAAACATGTTCACCAACAGCAAAACTTGGTAAAGCCGATTTCAATAAGGTTAAAATGATATTTAAACGTATCGATCGATTGTTAGTATTTTTTAGTAGCTATTCGTAATTGAGACGTCTACCTTATTTCAATTGATTTCTACTTCTTTTTACGACTTACCTTTTCAACATTTATGCCCGTTTTATTCGCAATACTTTTGAGATTTTGTGGACCTTCTCGGAGGAGGAAATCTCCCACTTTTTGAATTGCAAATCCGAAAAATTCGTACAAAATTTGGCTGCACACGCGAATATAATTCGACGACATTTTTCCGCGCTGCACAACACTTTAAAATGCACAGCTCGGCCGGTCGGCTTACGAATCAAATGATTTCCCCTCCGTCTACACAGTCAGTGCAGTGCGCTCACTTTAGACTGAAGGAAGCAATGACCGCGGCTGACTGCAGTATTTCAACTGCAATGCTGCAATGGCAATTAATTTAACTAATTCTTTAATTATTATTTTGTTTTAATAGTTTAAACTGCACCACCGCACCGTCGACACGGTTAGACCTTTAATACAAGGATCAGAAATCAGAATAGAACAATAGATGCAAAAAAAACGAATATAAAAAAATCAAAAAACGACATATTTAAGGTTTTGTGGTTTTATTTAGAACGTAACTTCAACATCAAAGTCGACTATAAGTTTAGTGTAGATAATGTACAGAAACAGTAACAAACTATTATTTTTTTACCTGATTTTTTGTAAATTTTCTAGTTACAAAAATACGATGACAATTTTGTCCAGATTCTGATATTGTACACTTGTACCTGTAAGATACGGCTCTCTATCGTTGTACTTTTAGGAAAGTGTAGTTGTTATACCTATATATACACAATAACACAATTACGTATGACATCTGAAATATTCTGTTAAGATAAACATGGTAAATAAACAACTTTCAGCTTTACAATTAAGGTCAAGGTGATCTACCAACCGTATAACTATAATTACCTATAGTAACTTTACAAATTTGTTTAGTATAACTTAAACATTTAGCAACAAACTGCAACGACGAAATGACAGGAGGTAAAACGTAAAATACGATGATGACAGCCCAGTCTATGATATACCGACTTACATATTTGCATTGTTTAAAAACTATGGACTAAACTGTTAGTAGTATGGTTTCCTTCAAAATAAATTAATGAAGGCATCAACAATTATTGAATATTTAACTTTTAAACTTACTAAGTTTAACTTACACAATAGTTCACAGTAAAAAAATATTAAGTTTACATAAATAACTTGATAAAGTCCTCGATTATTTCAAAACTGTTGTTAAACATTTAAGTATTGATATCCCTGCCATTTGGAGATGCTGTCCTTGTAGGTTCCACATGCGAATGAACAATAATTTCAGCAGTTTGTTGTTCATCTCTACTGTTGTGATTTACATTAGATCCTGAGCTAGCAGTACCACGTCCATGATTTTTTTCGTTAGACGCCTCTTGACTGAGTTCGGTTGAATGTGACCGAGAGCTTGTATTACAGTCTTTCTTTGATCCATGCCCTCCACTAGTGTCCAATGTAGCCGTCGAGGGTGACGAAAATTCTTCTTCGCAGTAATCGCTACTGTTTTTACGGCTCGGCGTTGAAGTATCTGGTTGATGATGGGACAGCACAATATCCGTTCGACGATATACCCCAAATATAAACTGCCCAATACCGATGCCAATTGCAATTGCAACCAAGATCCAAACATTAAAAGTCATAACTGAAAGCATGAGAATGTATCCAAGGAGGATATAAATCATGTGAAGGACTGTTGAAAGTATTAAATTAGAGAATATTTTCAATTTTGCAAGTCCTTCCGACTCCCCAGAAAATCGATTTGCAAGTGTGTTAGGGGATTTGGGACTTAGTTCATAGTCATCATCTTCTTCTAGGGGAGCCCTCATAAGGGAAATGGATGCATCCCCAGCGTCACCCCCACCTCCATAGTCTTGCGATGGTCCAGTAGTCGGAGAACTTTCTTGTCCTCGGGATCCTATATTAAATCGCTGCGATAGTCGCTTTCGGTTTTGTAAGGCTCTGTTGGCTTTTTGCTTGTCAACGAATTTGTTAAGCAACGAGTCCCGTAGAGTTCGTAGTCCTTCATACAATATAGCAGAACTGGCGAGACCGACACAAACAAATGCTAAACCTGAAATTTTCAGTAAATAACATAATTATTTAAATTATTATATATTATTTGAATATTAGTTTGGCAATATGCTTATCATCATGGATTTAAATTAGTACACAACTAAATACATTAAAAATCAGTTTTCTGTGTAGTTCTGAAAATAATAAAATGTTGTATGTATACTGAAACCACTTACCTTCATGTGCATTTACGTCGAAACCTTTGAAAAGGAAATTCTTTAAACCGTCGCCAATCCAAAAGTACGCCATTTTTAAGGAGCCTCCACGTACGTCTTTATAGAAGCTTTCTACTGCAGGCCTATAAATGTCACATAATTCAAGTCAACTCAAGAATTCTTTTATAATTTATACGAACTATCACCATCGGGCACAATATTACCCTATCTAAAACATTTTAATTCTTTTCCAAAAGCTTTTAAAATAATGGAGAATGTGTCGCTAAATCCTAAGTAAAATTACAATACCTAAATAGTGTCACTATTTTTTTTCACGATAATCTGTCAGTATATAAAAACGTTAAAAGCTATAATAGGCTTAAATAAGCTTTTACTAACACACCATCAGTTGTCAATATCGCAATTCGCAATCGACAACTGTAATATTAGTAATTTATATATGCATAACGCAGGGCAGACATGCACAATCGCGCACCGTACCCCAAGAATTGAAATATTATACTTCCGCACTTATTATGATTCCACTTCATAAAAAGCACGATAACTGATATTGCTAAGAATCCGAGTATTGACAAACAATTTTATTATTATATTTATACGGTTATTTGGTATTGTATTTTAAGTAAGCGTAAACATTAAGGAGCTAATTATACTAGAGCAATCATTCTATTATTTTTGTAGGGCCGAGTCAGTAATTCAACAGAATTTTTTAAACGATCGTGAGTTTTACTCCAGACAACACAAATTTTAAAATTTCAAAAATAAAATGATTAAATCGAATACCTACGTATCTACCTAAAGTGAAGTAAGTTTGTTGATAATCAGTACAACAGTACAGCAGAGCCTTAGGCGCTCCTTTACATATAGGACCAGCGTAAAAATGTAACAGTAACAATTTTGTATAGGTATCCCTACTAGATTGACAGAAAAAAAAAGATCAGAACTCGCAGCACAGAAAACTTAATAATAGTAACTGCTCCTGGAAATGTTCGTCTTACTCAGAATTGTGCAACCTCAGTTCTAATTGCACTGATAACTCAATAATATGGAATTTTTTTGTTTTGATTTCGTAAAGTACCATTACCCAGTAAATCAATTCATCAAAAATCTGTGCACATAAAATAATGCGCACCATACGCCTGCAAAATTGTTCTACAAGGCACGGGTAATATGATATCGGCGTTTCTTATGTACACATCCGACTAAATATAGGTAGGTATTTATATATGTCCTTTAGATACTTCTATTAGTACAAAATTAAATAAAATGCACTGCATATCATAGGCTTACAGATACTATGTACTATCCTTGAATGCTTATTAAAGCACAAGATTGCGGTAATCCTACTAAATAAATAACAAGCTCGACATTTACTTTGTAACTTACTTACCAACTAGTAGAAATTTTAAACATCAAGTTAACACGATAAAAGCATTAGTTAAACTCACTAGTCAGATTGTCAGATTAGCTCTAGCCCCTAATGAAAATAAGCACCATAAAGTCAGTATGCTTGCTAGCCGAATGCCGCATCAACTCACAATTCACAATCAGATTATAGCTAAATAAACATAGCACATACCTAGGTAATATTTAAACATTACGGTAGACCGCAGACCAAAGTTAAACTAACAAATGATATATAACAATCGCTATAAACTATAAAGTTCCAACGTCGAATGTATTTAGGGATGCCTTTAGAATTTTATCACCCAGGGTTGCTACACTTGTTTTTACAAAGAACAACAATAATCCATTCAAGATACTCTATTTAGCTTCCTTATCAACGCTTCACCGCATCATTTGCCCCTGCACCGACAGACAACCTCCACTCTCTACAAAGAGGCGAGACTCAATCATGTTAATGGTCCATTGAAATACTGATACAATAAAATAATTCTCACTTCCGCTAACAATAAGCGTTAGGTACATTCAACACTGAATAATTATTACTGAATTACTCATGCATGTCACACTAAATAACCAATGCAGACACAGACAAACACATAGAACAGAACAGCTGATAAACACTGACGATTAGGGTGAAGACTTGTAACTGTGGTACCCCCTTTTTTCTCCAGTGTTAACGGTCAATCAAAATCGAAAGCATCTGGTTTTGAATGATCTTCGGGTAGTAGACTTCCAACTTCCTAGAGACGGTACGTTAGATTTCTGATCTTTGCCACTGGAGAAAAAACGGGGTACCACAATTACAAGCCTTCACCCTAATCATCATTCGTAAAAGTATTCCCTTAACATATTAAATACAATTCAGAGATTAACGTAAAAATTAACATGCAAAACATTCAACATTACTCATTAGTTTACTTTCACGATAAGTTTATCAATATTACTTTATTAATTATAACTAACAACAACTACTAACCCAGGCCGTTCTGACTTTGACTTTGTAACTGTGACTGTATCGCTCTTCGTATTCGAACTCTTACGTTGACGTTCTTTACTGGCTTCGAAATAACTCCTCGACGAAGAAGGAAATGATGTTGGAGTTGAAGGCAAATAAAAATACGAAACTACAACAGTAATAGTAATAACTACTACCAAGATAATAAATAGGCGACGTTTTCCCAATAATACTCTTCGAAACTTGTTGGCACTAAAGTTACAGTAACGCATGTCGGGGTTGGGACGGAGGAACTGAAATACTAGTGCAGGAGCAGCAACAATGCCGTGCCAGTGTCATTTTGAATGTTAAAAGTGGGACAATTTATTTCACCAAATAAAAGGTCAAAGGTGGGGCAAAAGTAATAAATTATTATTATTGTCAATTGTTAATTGTGCCGGTAACCGTGGTTTCCTTCGACAGTGGATGGACGGTAAAGAAAAGGCGAATTTATTTATTGTGCAGTTGACCAAATGGCCAAAGGAAAGGGCTTGACTAAAATATTTAGTTATTGCAAATGTCACGTCAAAATGTCCTACGGTTACGATTCTGTCCTGTCCTGTCCCCAGTCTGTCCACTGTTGACTGTCCTGTCACAGCACAGCCCTTTGGGAATTTGGGAATGTGTTAGGTGTCCCGCTTAGAACTGCCCCGTGACTTTCATCTTTTGTTTCTATGACTAAGCCAAAGCTGCCTGCTAAACCCAATGCAATTGCTATATTTCTAATTTTCTAAAAATGCAAATCAAACGTAGTCCCCAATAAAATAAAATATTAGCAATCGTAAAAAGTTTAGCAGTGTAATAAACTAATAAAATTAATCAAAAATATCGAAGGATTAAATTATAAAAATGATAGCGCTTACGTTAGTGTAATTATCTATAAGAGTATAAACGGCAATAAAAGCATTTTTAGGAAGATAAAGATGAGCCGATAAAATAGATAATAAAGTACATAAATGAGCAGTCAATTAGTTTAATTTCCAGTAGCAAGCGTTTTTTGTTGTTGCATGCTCATAATTAACCAAAATGCAATAAATATAGGTGCACAAATACTGATGTACCTACTACTAATAATTATAAACTCACCTGAAATCGAAGGGGTCAGTGTCAGCACAACTTGGCGACATATTGTCGGTTTCCATTGCAAAAAGTATTTTTGATTTAAGGATAAGCTAAACGGCCTTCTGGGTCCTCTTCTGTCGACCCTTTCATGCGATTAACAAATTTAATGTGATTTATTATATTACACTTTGACGAATTAAAGACGAAGCCCGAGCAACGCAACGATCATAAAAGTAACTCCTACCTAGGCAATGATAAAAATAATTAATTTCGTTTATTTATTCTGTACACAGCTCCCTTGATAGGCAATAAAACTACATATAAAGTACCTAAGTATATTTGATTTAATTATTGTAAACACCCTGCCATATTAGTATTTTTGATTTAGTAAACAGTCCTTACTTTTTCTATTATCAGTAAGTCAGTAATCAAACAAAAAACAAAGCCGAGCAGGCATAGGAAACAAATATACATACCTACGTATAGGTACGAATACGGATAGTTTTATTATGGTCTGTGATTACCTGTAATGATGAAAAATGTATTATTTACACATAAAGTTAGAGATTTTAGATATTTCTAAAGTTGCAGTCGGGAGCAATGTCACTGCTATAATATAATTATACACACTACACACGCGTGTCCTTAACATTTAATGCACTTAAGAGCGGACGAGGGGTCAAAAGTAAGAAACCAACTTTAAAGATGTTTACTACTTATATCGTATTAAGAACAGACAGGAAAATCTAGAATTGAATTTATAGCAGTATCAAAGTTATTCTTACTCTTTAACTGGAATTAAAAGCTTATTTGTTGCACAATCCTAAATAAAATATTTACGATTAAGTTGTACCTATATAACAGTTGCGCAGCTGGCACGTTCTATGTTAGAATAAATCATTAATATTAAGTACCTACGTGTTACGGGGATATATCCATATTGCATTTGCTTGTCACAAAACTGACATTCGAAAGTCACTTTCGTTAAACAAATCCAGCAACTTTTTAGCTTTGTTATTCCTTGCGTGTATGTGGAGCACGGCTCATCCATGATCCTCATTTTTATGCTCCAACACGCAGAGTTTGAGTAGCTAAATAATAAAATATTGAGAGATGAAAATAAATGTTTCTAGATTCGTACATTGGCACTCAAAAATCGAAGTATTGACGATCAGTAAAAGTTTAGCCCATTATTGCATTTATGTATTACAATCTTATTTATTGCAATTTGCATGTAAAGCTAGTAGAAGCATTTTTGCAGATGATCATAGTGCAGGTATGCATGTATATGATTGCCTCCATAGGTTTTTATACTTTATCATGCATTCTAGCCTCAAGTTCGTACTTTAAAAAAAGCTTAGAATATGTACATAGATACATACTTAACTTGAAATAAAAACACAAACGCATGGAATGCATTTGGAATCAAAGACTGCATAATTTCTTGCGAAAATAACCCATAATGTTGGTTACCTTACAGTTTACAGGAAAGCCATATGTTGTAGAAATGAAAAATATGTTAATTAGGTCGTTGAATATTGTAATAATTAAACTTTGTTGTGTAATTTTATTGAAACAAAGTTAATTTGGAACTGCTTTTGAATTTTTTAAACTAACAATATATTGATTGTGCATTTATAATATAGAAATGTATTTAGTTCAATTTTAATACACAAATTAAATCCTATGAATGGAATAGAGAATACAAAATAATTACATAATAGTTGTACGTTAAACCCGATTCTTTTTTTAACAATCGCACACACTATATTATGTACCTCTGTAAACAATCCTTCTTTTCTTTCAGTTTCAGGCATATTAAATTATTGCACAGTTTCCCAACAAGAATTTCGCGTGTGTTCGCTCAAGAAATTGGGTAATTATATGTATAATGGAGTAAAAATTAATAACTTTATTTTTATTGCATCAAAAATAATGCTAAAGATACTCTAAAGATGATAATATTGATAGGTAGGTATAGATTATACTTAATATCAGCAAAATTTCAGTCCGTATTAGGGAACTATGTATGTATATTAGTATGTACGTTTGTAATATTTTAATGATACTAGTATTATATACTGGTTTACGAAAGTAATATTATTACTGCCCACCTTCAGCAAGCCGATAGTTTTTACTGCTGAACAATCTTTTTTCAAAATTAATTAAAGTAGGTAATAACAATAACAGACTTGACTAATAAATCACGAGTACGAGTAAAAGTTATATAGAAATGTTTTATGTTCGGTTGAGAGCACGCTAAATACTGAATATATTGTTTTATTTCTTGCGTTTATATAATTATATTCATAGGTCAAAAATGTGTATAAATTTTAAAGCTAACAAACATAGTTTTAGTCTACTAGATCAAGTAGATAGTAGATTGTAACCTTTAAAACGTTTAAATGTTTAATTCGTCTTAATAGTATAATGTTATATATGATACTTCAAACTTCGCTTGCGTTGAGTAATACGTAATTACAGTTAATTTATTTATATATATTTATTTATAGTCGTACGGTAACGGTATAATATTTCTTCACGTAGGGACATATGTATGTAAAGTACATACATAATACTAACTTCTATAATTTCAAAAAGGGAAGTACCTAGTCATTAAGGGCTATAATTGCTATATTAATTAATAAAATTTAATAGGATGCAATAACAACAAGTGAGAATGATTTTTAAAGTCAAAAGTGGGCATAATTTGACTGAATTATAGTAACCATCACGACGCTGCGCTGCGCTGCAATTCTTACATACATAATTACTTTTCCTTTTCTTTTTTTTTAATAGAAATCACATTATGGTTTGTCTTCGTATCACACAGACTGTGTAGCGTGTTCATACTCACAATTCAAACATTGATTAACAAAAGATTACTTAAATAACATGACCGTTTGACAGGATAACAATTTATATGTATACTTATAATTTTTGTAATTTACAAATATAACCATAATTCCTTCCGTACACATCACATTCTTCAAAGACCTCCTGTGTACTATGTAAATATTCTCTATTTATTTTTTTTAACTTACATACATATTTATTTTTGCTCAAGTTACACTCTTTATCACTGCACTGTGTCCAATAAATACATTTTAAGTATGTGCTATAATAAATCCAGTGATTCCGGCAATTAGTCGAAACTCGAAACTGGGAAATATGTATGTCGTGTTGTAGAAGATGTTGCCTGATGACGCTCGCGTGTCTAAACTGAAATGCGTTCAAAGATTCAAGTACCTATGTACCTATATACATATAAACAAATTACAATAATTTTATTACCCTTTTAGGTCATTTCACTTCAAGTAAATTCTCTATAGAAATAATGACACAGTCCACACACGACATGAGGCCATGAGCAACACTTCTTCGTAATTCGAGCGTCAAGTGTTCACAAAGATAATTAGGTATTTAATGAGATTAAACAATGTCAGATTCAGATCTTACAACTATTTGTTACTTTTTTGTGCAAATACTAGGGAAGAATTATTATACAATTTGGATTCATTATGCAATAAATGGAATTGCAGCACGAGTGACATTAGTCGACGATAAATGATTCAATAAGTACGAGTATGAATGAATTTTTGTTACAAGTAAGAAGTAACAATGAATACCTTAATACAATACAATTCCAAATCCAATGTTTGAATTACCTAATGTTTAATGGTAAGGTCACACTCGTGCTTATACAATAAATAGGTAAATATGTCAATGTGTCTTTTCATTCACTTTTAGTGTGTGTATTCGATATATTTGAAGTACATAATTAATTACAGTTTTTTGTCTTAATTAAAATAACTATAGCTACTACTAAGTGTTGTGTTAACGGTTGTAAAGTTGACGACTGCGCGCTGCGACTGGAATGATAATCGACTGTAGGGACGATAAAACGACGATTTCTTTTTTATTACATTTTCCCCCCTTCAAACGCTTCATTTTTCTTGACTTCTTGAATTTGAATAAAATTACAAATTGTAAACATTATGTACGTCAACGTAATGGTATAGGTAGTATAAAGTGTACTGAAGGTTAAGGTTGGAGCACTTGAATTGTAATTCATATTTAATTATAAATTATTTGTTTTATTTTTTATAAAGACGAATCATACAGCAATAATAGGTATTGTAACATTGATGGTTAACTGATCCTGCAGTATCAAGTGGCTGCATGTTGCATCGTAGCAGTCTGTTGTCTGTTCAAGTAGTAGCCACAAAATTTTAAAACCTTTTTTTTTGTTTCTCCTGCTGGAATGCAGCCCAGCTCAACAGAAAAATACACAAGAATGCTTAATGTAAACCTCACAATCAGTCACACGCGTCAGTTCATGTATCACACAATGGTCCCTTGCAAAGTTGGGCTTTTAGCGCAAGCACCCCCAGTGACACCGACCCCATTACTACTAGTGTTCACCGGGATCGCGAAGGTGTCGTCTGGAGGTGTCACTTCGAAATTGATGCAACCATTTAGATTCATCCTGGTATGTCGTGAACTTGGAGTTGGTGGAACGGTTCGAGACACTGTTGGAAGTCCAATTTCGTCACAGTACCTCCTACCCGATAATCCCATGCCAAGTCCTTGACGGAGAGAATTGGATCTTCGTAAAAGTATATCGTCATGCTGAGAGACGCGTAATGAATTTGACCTTTGTCTGGGTGAGTCGGGGAGGGAGAGGGAATTACTTTTCGGTAAACCCGTTCTCATTCCAGTCCCCCATCCCGGTGACTGAGGAACAAAGAATGAGGTCGAGGTGTAGCCCACAGAACCGGCTGAGGAGCGCCGACGACCAGGTTCCCGTTGATCTTGAAATAAACTAAATGCGGCTTTCTTGAGTTCTTCATGATTTGGATTTGGACCACCACTATTTCCTAATGGATTCAATGAGGACTTCCGCCGAGAATTGTGCCGCTCAAATGTCTTTTGTGCTGAGAAAGGACTGGGACGAATTAAGTAAATAATGTCATTGCCTGCAATTCACAAAGAAAAACGATTTGTTTTTTATAGTAACCAATTAAAACCACATCTGAAGAACTCTGTACATAATACCACTGGTGTTTGTTCTCCCCACCAGTAGATGACTTTGTAGCTACTTAATGGACAAAGCAAGTGGGGAAATGAAAAGACTGCTGCTAACTGAATTACTAAATAGGACCCTGTCCAATACAAAACGAAGACTGACGGAATTTTAATAAGAACGTCTTCGCAAGTAGATAAATAGAACGCCCACATTTGCATACAGATGAATCAAAAAGGAAACGTGAACATAAACGAATTATTGCCAAAAAGTTTACATTTAATTTTCAGATCACACGATGGGTTGATTATCACATATGAAAGAGAACTTCGTTTCTCGGATATTTGTGCTTGGTCAAATTCCGTAATTGGCAGTCCTAGACTCTGCATACGGGATCGGACTAAATTTGTGATTTCCGCACGCTCAATGAGCTGCGCGTGGGAGTCTCGGGCTTCATCAGTGACTTCTAAGGCGGCGGAAGTAAAGGAACTCTCATCCGAACCACAAGCTCCACGAAAACATCTTGTCAGTCGACTGTTGTACTCTCCCCCCGTTCCACTTTTTGACTGAGCCATGGAAGACAGACGCTTCAATGTGTCAGAAGATGAAAAATTGTTCTCATTATCACCCGTCGGATATCCATCCGAGCCAACTCGACTGTCTTCATAGTAATCTTCATCCGTCTCTGTGTGAGAGTCTTGAGTGCGGTAAATCCCGATGGGAATTTCACACGTGGTTGAACACAACTTCTGGTACAGGCGCCCATACGTTCGAATCCAAAGATCTTCTTTAGTCAACTGCATCTGCAAGAACACGATGAATACATCAAACCAACACAGACAAATTGAGAAATTGAGAAATTTACGTCAGCAAAACTTAAAGTCTAACTCTCACGAGCAGACCAACACCGCAGCTCAACTCACTCTCCCGTCCCTACAGAACCCCAGGAAATTCGGTCTCACGGACGCCAGCTAGTCAATCACAAATTCCCAAGTCAATCATTAGTAGAGAAACTTCACAGAGCTCTCAATCTCTCCCAATCCATACTCAAAATTTCCCAAGTGGAACTCTGGCCCTCCGTATCCATCTAACACCTTCGAATTTAGAAACTTACTTAGCGCACCCCACACTGCACTAAATCATTTCTAGATTCCCTAGTTTCATTCATTTGATTTGGGCTACTTAGTTCTGAACAGTTACTTAGGTACATATTACCTATGCACGGTTACTGAAACCGGCAGAGCGCTTATTTGCATATTAGATTGTACGTCACCGCATAATCTAAAATTCGGTAGAAAACCTTCCCTTGTCTGCTACTACGGGAACATTAATACCAAGATCAACTTTGATCATCAAAAACGAATAGTTAGACAAAGTAAATCCCCGGTGTAGATGTGTATGTGTGTAAATCCCATTTGTCATGTCATGACGAATATGTACATGCTACAATACAGACACTCTGAATAGGATCATTTTACAGACACAATCAGGCATCATTTTGATTTCCTATGATCAAACCAAACGAGTTAATTCAAAAAACAAAAATGGACACGAGCCAGCTTTGGCACCGACATGCCTTTGACTCTTCTCTTTCTCATCAAACGGAGAGGGGGAAATAAATTGAAAATCATTATTGCGGAAAAAATAACACATTCATAGCGTCCTGGCTTACATTCAGAGTCAGGGGAGGCTTAGCAAAGTAGGTAGGTATCTAAATAGAAACATCAATGGAGAAAGACTGACAGAACTAAATACTTATAATGGAGTACTTTTACTTTTTTATCAAATCTTAATGGACTGTCTTTAGTTTTTTTCAATTAAATGAAGAAACCACTAAACTTTTTCCACTTTTGGGCATTTGAGTATTTGGAATTCCTTCAGAGAATACAATGAAGACGCTAGAGCCAACGTCAAAGTCCAAGCCAAGGGAAACTAAACTATAGGGAACGGTTCAACTCACACATTGCATTGGTTGGTCCACTTTCTCTAATACATAAATGTATGTAGGTACCTATGTATATTCATAGAACATACATTATACATTACTTCATCTTGTTCAGCTAGTACTTACAATCATTACAGCATTTCGTCGGTGAAGAAGCATTGTGATGTAGTATAAGTTCAGTCCAAGCTTACAAGCTTTGTGACTCAAGTCCAGCCTCCCCCTAAATGTCGTTTTGGGACAAGTCCCAACAATCAGCTCTTCACTCATTTATAAATAGCGCAAACACCTCTTTTACACATTTTTGGAAAGTTCAAACAACAGGTTTACTATTTTTGAAAAAGTGTAAATAACAGTTTTACTATTTTATAAAAATTGCAAATGCCACTCATACTATTTCTAAAAATGTGTTAAAAAGTAGTATTTACTCTTTTTGAGACTTTTTGAAAAGACAGGTTGTTGGGACTTACTTCACCATGTGTTTAAGGTGACGTTGGACTTACATCACAATGCTCCTTCGCCGACGTCTTAGTCTACATCTACAGGTTTCTTTAGAGCAGTACGACAAGAGGGACGTAATTTATAGAAGAGAGACTCAAGAGTTGCGGTTGCACTTACGGAAGTGAGGAACCCCGAGCCAGGAGCTTGATCGATCCCCAGAAGAAGACGAACAAACGTAATCAAGTAGTCTTTGACAAAGGCTTGGTACAGGAGCGTATCCAACATAGATGCTGAGAAAACACTGCCTGCTGCAAATGGAAGTCGGAACATGTAGGAGATATGAGAGCCTCTCTCCTTCTCTCTCTGTAATAAAAAAAAATAACCAGAAAAACGAATGAGACATCCCGTAAAAAGAAAAAGTTAAATAAAACTTGCTGGACCGTCCGTCGTGCATGGAACTACAGGACAAGAGGACACGCTGTTATCCCTCCGTTATGATTTACAGATCAACTCTCTCATCCCTCAACCACTCAAGACCACAATCCATAACACAACCACGACCAGGGACAATACCCTCGCGTCCGCCCTCCCAGTAGTAGCCGATCCCTACACTGCACTGTATACTGTCCAAATAAAACTCAACAACTAAAATAACTAAATCATAATGACATATTATTGGATGTACTTTGTGGTTTGTACTTCATAAATTATGCTCATTACTTTCACTACCGATATTATGTTTCCCTTCAGATTAATCTCTCAGCTCCATCTCTCCCCCTCAAGTCTCATTCATAAGTTATTCGAGATGCCCATAAAAACTATTAACTGGGAGATTTAGATAACCTTATTACTTTACTGCCCCCATTATCATTGCAATATTACAAATGGATTGCACTTTGTCTTGTATAATAATAATAATCTTCTGATTCCATCACCCGCTTCATCTTCTCCGTCGTACGTACGCACTTGGCAATGTAATGCAATGGGAAAAGGACTGGCAGAGGGAAACGTCTTGTCTGCAAAATAAAACCCTGAGAGAGACAGCAAGACAAACACTGCATTTAATCATCTCATTCTGCTAGAAATGGAAAGCTGGAAGACGTCTAATCGTCTTTATGCCAATCCAACATCCAACCCGGGCATTACATACTCGAGCCAGGCCTCCCATTAGACTACATAGTGTATTCGCTCCTACCATTCCACTGGTTGGTCTTAATTTGGTTCCGTCTCTGGTCGTCTGACTGTCATAACTTTATAATATATGCCGTAAAACTGAAGCGTGAGATAGTTGGTTTCGCCAAAGTCGTTGCTGGTGCGGCTGGTACAGTGGTAAAATATATAATTCCTCCCTTACACAAACGTAAAAGAAAATTCTCTCCGTCTCGCTCGCCTTTCCTCATCATCTTATGAGTCTTAGTGCTTTCCATTTCTATATGTATACTACAAGGAAAAAATTACTTGTATAGGTTCGTGGCATTGCATCGCATCGCATCGGCCTGGCCTAGTCTCACTCCCTGACAAGACTCAAGTAAAAGGAACTCCGGAGGAGGAAGACAGACTCCCGACCGAAGAGAAATGAGTGTGGGAATTCTGCATGAGCCAACCATTAGTTTTTTTATAACTTGAGCGCACATGAAAGCTAAATAGAGCATTTGTCATTGATGATTTCTAGCTTCTATCTTAGTCTGCGTCTACTGTGAGAACACCAAGTAGCTCCGAGTTTTGACTCTGCTGGATCATCTTCTACACCAGCCTACAATTTTATTCCCGCCTCGATGTAAGATATTTGCTACAATCACTAGTTTCCTTTGAGACTTGTCTCAGGTTCTATGAACGGAGCCAGAGAGAGATGGATAGGAAGACACGGACGACTACATCACTGAAGCTTGAACAGATTAATAACTTCAAATCCCAAAACAATATGTGAACATGATGAAATGAATTCAAACCAATGATCCGGTAATTTCATCCCGACATTTTCACGTGAAGCGGAAATAGGTACATATCTTAGGTATGCACATAGGTGTGTAGGGACATTTGTGGTAGGGAATTATACACATCTAACTGTAATAATGTGTAATGTGTACGTAAGTGCATATCTACATACATACTTTGCAGAACATAGTGTATGTTTTAGTACAGTATTTCGTGCTAGTTTAGTTTCCCTGGAACGTGATTCTTAGTGGTTTTATCCCTGGAAAGTAATGGAATATGCTACATCTTTTTTAATCTGTCAGTAAATACTATTAAAACAGTCCCGGAAACTATCTGATCTCAGGACACTAAACGACGAAATACGGTAAATCGTATAAAGAAGATTGAAAGAGAGCTTATACCTTCAAGCATTGATTTTTAGCTGCACATAAAAAAATGAGACATGAAGAAATCCAATACAAGATACCTACAAATAAATGTAATGACTGAAATATCTGTTAACACGGAGCGTTCTCTTTTCAT